>UYRT01000111.1:0-13414 GCA_900617915.1 Gongylonema pulchrum
GGGAAAATTGCTAACTCGGGTACCAGGAAAGCTAGAAAGCTGAAATTTTGAGGGAATGTTCCCTATGCAAGTACAACTCAAATATTTCATACTCAGCCTTAAGCTGTGCGTGATACTTACATAAAGACGTGTGGAAGCTTCTGCAGGAGAATTACTAGCTCGGCAACCAGAGGAGCTGAAAGGTTAGAATTTTAGAGTGATGTTCTCCGTCCACGTACAATTTGTAAATTTCAAATTCAGCTTTCCAGGGACTTGGAATACCCACGTACGGGCAATTGAATGTTTGGAGGAAAATTGCTAACTCGGTAGCCAGAAAAGCTGGAAAGCTGAAATTTTGCGGGAATGTTCCCTGCCCAAGTACAAGTTAAGTTTTTCAAATTCAGCCTTGAGGCATGCCTGGTTCTTACAAACGGACACTTGAAAATCTTGGCGGAAAAATTTCTCACTGAACAATAGGCTACTTCTAAAGCACGACTGTTAAATGGAAATTGCACATTTACCTTGCAAAATTTATGACAATTTGTGCTAATGACCGCAAAAGATAGGTATAAAGCAACAGCCATTCATACAGTTAGTGATCTGAGTACTTCAAGTCCGATGCAAAAACGCATGATCGCACGGACCTGCCCGGTGCGTTCCAGCCCGGGTTGCAATTTGCATATATGCAAAAACGCATAAAAAACAAGTGAACTTAATCACTAATTTTAAACTCAGAAGCGGCGCAAGTTGGAAAGCTCAAATTTTGAGAATATTTTTTTTGAGGAGGTGCTCAAAAAATTTTTCCAACTCCGGTTTTATTCATTTTTCCATTATGTCCAGGAGACGAGCGAGATATGCAAGTGGATTCCCTCATTGGTTTCATTAATGTCTTCACCGAAAAAGCCAAAACTTCAAAAGTTTTAGATTTTGAAATTAATGACCAAGTGCTGGACCCAATTTTAGGCAGCGAGCGCTCAAATTAGTATCACAGTTCAACAAGTTATATTCTTACAGCAGTTTTTTTTAACTATTTGTTCAGCTACCTCATGACTATTTTTATTCGATATTCTCGAAAAGAACTGCGCTGTTTAAGGAAGAAACAAAGCACGCTGTGGATAAACATGATCGTCTTGCCAAGCTGTCATTTTATGCACAGATACGTAAGAAACTGGTTGAAGAAACAGAGGCAAATTCATTATCACTACCTTATCAGGCAACTAAGAGCGGCAAATAACAAATACTTTAATTCCTGAATTAGAACGCAGCTTCCTCCTAATTCATCACTATCGAAAGTCACGGAGTCCATCAGTACCCCGAATGATAGCACTTTTTTTGGCATTAATTACACATTCCAATAAATGCAACTGCTTTAGATGCGAGCTAGAAACATCCTGAGCACAACTCATAAATTCGTCGATAGAAAAAACTGTCAGTGCATTTATTTCTTGTTAGAGACAGCTGCAAGCTGATTTGAGAGTCAACAAAGTTAAAACTCTTTCTCTGACATGCAGAGGCGCTTGGAGGTAGCTCAAGTACTAAACGCGTGACAGAAATGGTCAGCCGCTGACAAAGCTTAACAAAACTTGATTTAATTTTTCTCTTTTCACTCTCCCTTTTGTCTCTGCTAAGAATTTTCTTAAATACATTTCATTCTTACACTTTGTCTATTATTTTTCACCGTTGGCAGTTCCTTCTTTTGGAAATTAAAGTAAAGCAACTTGTTGGTAATTTTGATCATCTAACTTGTTTAAGCGTCATTTTACCAATGAAACTAATAAATGAATCGTAAATGGATTTGTTGCCTTACTGGCTGAGTCAAACTCGCGATCTTCAGTACCGAGGCAGCACAATGTATCACTTCGCTAACACCCGGCAATTTAATAATTGTGTAAAAACAGACTTCCAGACTATAACACCAATTTCGTGTTTTCAAGAAGCACATCAGTTTACGAAAATGGAGAAACAACGATAAAATTATATTGTACTGATTTAATGGCAAATAAAGCATGAGAAATACCTGACAAACATCGGATATGTGTCAGTTCATGAGCTGACGGATAAAAAATAATGTGCATTTCCCTGTGGATTTTGTTTGTCTATATGATTTTTTTCAAAACATTTTCAAAAATACAGACTATACAGTTGATGAACAAAGACTGGTACGCATGGCCCTGACAAAGTTATGCGAGAGCAATCCAGTAACACTGCTTACAAGGAATACCCACATTGATAGCCCCCGAGCGGTTTTGCTGTCTTAGTACATTTTGCAGTCTGGCTAGTAGAAATAATCAAGAGGAATTGCAGCTACGATACAAATATACCGTACTGCAAAGCTATTGCTCCAACCAAATGAAGCTTCAGTAACAGTCAAATTTTCCCTCGGGATGGGCAAATAGTGGGCTTTTTAGATTCGCAAAATGAAGATGCAGACTAAGTTCCAGAGCGAAATAAATCTCTTATCGAAGCTACCAAAATAATAAAGAGAAAATTCGCAACCGATAAAAAATTTGCTCTTTTCAATTCAGACTTATAAGAATTCTGCTTATGTACCAATAAATAATGCAATACCAAAATTCACATGAAAGAAGACGAAAGGAGATCACATAGAAAATTAGACAACAAACGAACTCTGTTTATACGACACAATGCCGAATTCGCAAGTATGGCCGATTTGAGTTATATTTTAAACAATTTATTGATAAGGAATGGTACCGCGATCATCAAAAGCTGCACTCTCTCCCCCTTCTTCTCCTGTCGCTCCTTGTCCCCCTTCCCGCACCATTCAGTCCTTGCTGAATTGCGCTTGCAACAGAAAATTCACGCCCAATTAAAATAGAACGTGCTACAACATCAACCGCACAGTTAATTTGGAGTTTTCGATTTCACTGCTGCGACAGGCATACCTGCCTTTTACACTTCTGTTTCGGTTACCACACGTCACCTTCGCCAATCTGTAAATGCATGATCTCTTCTGAGATCGTTTGAGTAGTCGTGAGCGCGGCACTCAAAACGAGACTTGCACAGGTTGTCGGCAGGACGACAAAGTATTCTCCAATTCAGCCATAATTCCTGCCATGATCGCGTTATATCCGAAATATACATCTCTGTTTGCAAAAGCCGTTCTAGCAGGAAACAGAGAAGAGAATGGGAAAGGTATTGCATTGGCAGCTCTGCTGCTATTACCGTTATACCGGAAGTATACTCATATGACGGATTAGCAAGTTTCAGTTCCTACAGTGCTTTGTGGAATACAAGAATTGCTTCAAGCCGCGGTAGCTTCAACCAATTCCGGAAGCGGCTCAAGAACCGGCCGGAATTTTGGCATTGAAAGGGAGTTGCTGGTCTTCATTCTTGCATCATTTTTCCTCTTCTTCTTTTCAGCACAGTTCTCGCTATCCTGAAACCCCAAACCACAAATTAAAAACCCAATTAATTAATAATACGGGAATTAAAAACGGCATGTTTACAAAACGCGAGATCGCAGAAATTTCATTAAAATTGATTGCTTTGGGAAATAAAAAGAACAGATTCGAAAAACTGCACAAACTAACTTCTTTTCTTTTTGGAATTACTTCTTTCAAGTATACATCAGGCAGCAGAGCACATTCCTGAGTTTCATCTCGAACAAGCCTCACGGATCCAAATGTTCCTTTCACATTCTACAAAAACTAAGTATTTGAAAGCATAATTTCTTCTTTGAAAATCTTAAAAAATATATTATCACAATCAAACGAACACATCCCTAAAGTTAGGAAATTTCAGGTGAACTTCACTTACGTCGTCTGAGAAACTCGCTATAATATCATGATTATTATCTTCATACAGTTAATATCAGTATCTTCGTACACATCATGACTAATACCTCCACTGCTTAATGTCTCTCTTACTGTATATCTTTTAATTAACATCAAGATTATTATATATGTCATGATTAATATCTCTACAGTTTTCAATTCATTGAGCGAAATCAGGCACTAGTCTGACCCCAAAGCTAAGACTTTTACCGACAGCGACCACCCACTAGTTGGACTACAGTGGTAATTTTTTGAGCACTGCTTGGAAAGCAGACTGAGACAAGCCTAAATCTTAGCACTCTGTCATCAGCATGCCAAGAATGCATATTAGCTAGTATCATCCCTTTCGACTCCAAATTCAGCACCGCGGATGAGTTACAAGCCGAGTGCATTAAATATCCCTACATTATCAACAACAATGCAATTCTTCATATGTTTTGCAATTTTTAGGATATTCTGTTGCTGTATCTGCTCACCTGCTCAAAAGCAATAAGCTGCCTCCAGAAACCGAGGTTAGGCCTCACCAATGGCCTTTTGTTAGCCATTAGATGGTAAGCTTCGCGCAGTGTCCGACAACTGTATTTCGTGAGATAAGCCAGACAGATGGATGCTGAGCGAGAAACTCCCGCGACGCAGTGCACCAAAACTTTGCCTCCGTCGGCGATTATTGCACGAATTTGATCGCTCTGCAGCTCGAGATGTGGATAAATATATGTTTGTGGTGTATCGTCAAGCCAAAGCTTTGTGCGCTGGATATTTGCGAGGTTTTTTAGATTCGGAACCTGTAAGCTCAACATTACTGATGGAACAGGACAATACAGGAAATATTGTATAAGTAGTAAACAATTTGAGAACTGCTTAAAGTGCTCAATTTGTGCGAGCCGGAGAACTTAGAACGAGAATGCCCTCAGTTACCTTATTTTCTAGAAGCTCTTCTACGGCCCACATCATTGCCCGTATAAAGGGATGCTAGCGGATAACAAAGCCAATTGCACTTTCTTTGTTCGAGGATTGTTTAAAGAGGAAACCGAAACGGGCTTTGAGTTTCCTACATGCTAGGCAGCACTAGTTTGGGGCGGGGAAAACGTGTAGTGCTATTACAAACACGTGTTTCAGACTGATAGAAGAGGGCGGGGGTATTTTGCAGAGGAAAACTTCGTTTTAAGCCGCACGAAATTTTACTGAAAATTTGAAATATTTGATAATAATTACCTCATTGGTGGCATTAATGATGTGTGTGATGCCGCAGTGTGCGAGAAGCACCGGGTTCAGCGAGCTCACGCCACAAATGAAGAGACTCGGGACAAGCTCCGTCATCTTTGCGTGTTCCGGATTCACTTTGAACGTGATCACTGGCATTTCACTTGGACAATATGCAACGTAATTTGCGCTTTTATCTGAACAAATTAACTAACTGTTTTCAAATAAACTGTAAAAAACCAACGCAACAAAACGAGCGTTCGCTTATTTGTACAGCACGCATATTGGTTTAGGCAAAATTTTCGGATTTTTGAGAGAGAAGAGATTTTGCAAAAGAATGAAGATTTTATCTGAGAAAAATAAGGACAAGAAATAGCTCTCTACAAAGAACCGATTACTCCGGGCGAGTGCAGTTCAATGAATGCCAGAGTTAGGACGGCAATCCCAGGTAGTATTAGGTGGGTCCTGAAGTGGAACGGCAAATCACCTACAGCAGTTATCAAAACCAATGGTCGATGGGCCCTGGGGCAAAATGGGACAGGATCTTCTTCGGGACGCCGCCATCGGTTGGTGGAATGAATGCTCATTGGAAACATTCCTTTATATATAGAAAGTACACAAATTGTGTCCTCCTCCGATGTTCTTTAATCGCTTAAGCGGCACCACCAAAGAACACTGAAAAGAAAGTTCGATGGTCTCTTAGATTGCAGTTTCGGCACACAGCTCCCTCCCTAAGCCTCCTTCTCTTTGTTTATACATCAGGCCTTTAGAGAATCTCATAACAGCGACCGATAACCAGGTTCCATTCAAAAAAAGGATTGTGCTTCCCCAGTTTTTGCCATCCTCCTGCCCGGGAAACCAGAGCTGTGTGGGGTATTTCCCGAACTTTGATCATTCCGCTGATGATTACCGACAAAAGAAACAAACAGCATAAAACAATTAACAACTGTAGAGTTTATTTTAGTCCAGAAGGTAAATTTGTCAACTCGAAACGGGTTTCAATGGGACAAAAAGCGCTTCAGGGACAAATCAGTTTTGACGCACCAAAAAAAACTCCCAAAACTGCTAATTTACTGTCGTTGGCCCGCTATCACAAAAGTTCTGCAAAATATACACTCGGAGTAGGAGGCCCTGGCATAGCTACGCTCGACATGTGATAGCGTCCCAGTAATATCGGTGACATGGAATTCTCAACTGATAGCAGACAGTTTTCTTGGTATATTCTTAAATTTCAACATATAGTGAAATCAATTCTTAGCAATCAATTCCGATACGAATGGGCCAACTAACCGACACGGCGAATCCTTTTCATTAAATTAGCAGAGTAAAAATGCTGAATTCGCTAATCTTGCATTTTTGAGTGAAATCATTAGGCTGCTTCGTATTTCATCGGTACAGCGATAAAAGAAATCGATTTTAGGTTTCTGAACTCGTTACCTCTAGAATACGATCTGGAAACTTCACATTGCAAACTTTTGCAGTTTGATTAATAGGTATCTAGGCTGAACGTAAATGCACGTTTCAAAGCATTTTTATTGTGTAAACGCATGCATTACTTCAGAAGATTCCGAGATCTAAAATTTACTATGCAAAAAGAAAGGTAACAGGTGTTTTATTGTGCAAAAATCTGCTGAATTTCTTTTGCTGGGAATATTTCAAAACTTGACAGCTGCGACTACTGAACTGTCACAACCGATTATAGAGACACCAAATAAATGACATCAGTTACACAGCCATCCGCCGCACCACGCCCTTGCAGATTTCAGTTTCCTACAGGAAATGAAGCCCTGAAAGTGAATGAAAATTTCGACGCCAGATGTGATTGCAATAAAATAAATGTGTTATTTGAATTAAATGATCGGGACTTTGAAAAAACATAAACATAGCTAAAGAATGAAATAGATGCTCGTTTTTTTAAGATGCACTTGAAAAAGATTCGTTTTTTTCCGGAAAAATTAAAAATATTCAACATTTTCTTTAAAGACTGATTTACGGACTCTTTTTTTAAGTGTTAAAAAAGACAGAAATGTTTCAAAAAATTGAAACTCCACCACTGGCACTTCATTTTCGCGTGTCGCAACAACAGATGGTTACATTAATTCATTTACGACAAAAGTGCACTGCACTCGTAATGTTGAGCCAGCGCTGGCACATCATTTCATGAAACTGTAAAATATATCTGGCACATCATTTCATGAAACTGTAAAATATATTGCATAAGTGTAGCAGTAGGCAGGAAGTAATCACTTAAGAGTGGCTTCAGAGCTTGCTCGACAGAAAGTCTTTAAGCGTCTAAGTATAGATGGATTTTGATGAAGTTACAGTCACAGTGTTCAGGACTGAATCCTGCAAAGCCTAGACTAATTTGCTGACGCACCTTGTACTTACCACAGTGGTAGGTGAAGCTCTAAAGGATGTACACTCGTTCTCGGTGACTAAATGAATTCCAATAAATATTACAATTAACCGAGGAGGTGGTGCGCATACGTAGAATAGGTGATGTGTATTTAGGCATGCAGTTCAAAATCGAAAGGCCCGGCATAGTTATTCTCGACATCTTAGCAACATCACTAACAGAAAGCCTGAGCAGTCGTAGTATTACAATTAAATTCAATTTCGCGCAAGTAACCGAAGTTGAATGAAGTATCATGCTAAATGTTTATGAGAACGATTTCAACGCCAGTCTGTCTGCCACATATTTGTCCTTTCTCGTATTCGTCCTTCTTTCCTGATCGTTTAAAAACAGTAACTGTTACATTGGCAATCACGAGTTATATTTGAGAAATAGTTGCCCTCTTACTTTTCCCTTGTTCTCGATTTCTCATTACTTTCTGTTTTGTTGCTGCCGTCCTTCCTCGCACCAGTTTTTCGATCGCTCTCATTTGTCCGGTGTGTTTGTTTTCTTAACACTACATATAATTCAGCCATAACCTGGTTTTTCATTATTCGTTATGTACAACTTCTTTTTCATTCTTTTTTTTTCGAAACAGCGCAAAATTTTCATGCGACGCTTCGTAAACTACAGGAAAAATTTTTCCTCTAGTCCTCAACCAGTGGGAAATCTCTCGGACAGCTTATTTTGATTTCATTAGCTTATCATCTACACCTCAACCATAAACTGCATGTGAGAGTGAACTTGCTAATTGTGAATTCGCAGAAACTATTGGGAAATATGGACATTCCTTGCAAAAATTTATTATGCGTTTCTTGCATGTATGCAATACAAAAACGCACATTGTCGAGGGGTTCTCTCTGTGTATGTATTGTTCTGTACCAATTTTTCATTTCGAGTCCTACAAAAGCTACAGAGCTGAAAATTTGGGATCTTAATCTACGTACACTTACTGGCCCCGATCGCCAAAGACGACGCTCTTACCTACGTGGTTCCCACGTATGAGCCCTTGAAAGTTTTACGTGGGTAAGTTGCTAACTCGGGAACTGAAAAGCTAGAAAACTGGGATTTTACCGCTATGTTCTCGCCCACGTACAATATAATGACAACAAATTCAGCCCTCAGGTTTGTGAGATTGGCCCCACTACTGACTCAGAGAGCGTACCCGGGAAGCCTGTAGTAAATTATTGCTTTTAAAATGAGTAAATTTTTTTACACACTATAAAATTGTCGGGATAAAAAATAAAAACTCCTTCCGTATTCATCTTTTATAAAAGGCAGATAAATTCGGAAAGCAGCCCGAAGGTAACAATGACAACGGTTTTCGGCGGTGGCTGTACGTTGGCAGGGCTCCTCCGAACGTCTTTGTTGAAACAAGCTGATCGCGGATTTGTCTCCTTGGCAAAAAACGTTATCAAATTACTACCAAACGAATGAACGAATCGTAGAGGAGCTGACTGCTCCAACGGCGGAGCCGAATTCTCGACCAGAATATCACTGACAGTTTTTAATCATTACAGTTTTGATTAATCAATAAAATAAGAAATATTTTATTTTTGAGAGATTTCAAGCTGATCTACTTCCTTGTTGACATTCCTTCGAAAGAGTTCCCTTTCCAAAAATATGTTTGCGTGAATCCTATTTGTTCCCGACAAAACCAATAACGTATCCATCCAGTGTGTTCCTCTCATGATCATGACGATGTGTCATGGACACCAGCTGCATGATTGAAAAACTTTTTTCAGTTCATTGACAAACAACAAATGAATCAAATCATTCATCATAAATAAAATGCAGCGGGATTAGTTTCATTTCCCGCTGCATCGAATTTGTTCCATTTCAAAACAAATTAATTAGCGCGTTAGTGCTTATTGGGTGCGTTGCTTGACTCTTACACTTGAAATCCACAAGGAGCATAGGAAGAAGCACCCTGGGTTCGCAAATGAGCGTGTTTGCGTAAATAAACAAATAAATAATACTGGTATCACAGTTGTCTCTTTCGAACGGGACTTCTGGATCAGTCTTTAAAACTACTGCCCTAAAAACCAAAAGTCATCTCGAGTTATGCTGACCTCTGCTATCCGTCCCTGAAGCTTTCCCATTTTCGCACACACACTAAAATTTTTTCAGCTGCAAACACATCCGCCCTTTTGCCTCACTTTTATTCTTGCCATGAAAACAAATAAGGAAAAAGGAGCCACGCAATAAACTGATCTTTGGCTTCCCACAGCTTGAGGGAGATGCATATGATCTTTGGCTTCTCATAAAATCCTCGTCCGCCAGCACGAACAGCCTAGCTGGTTTTGAAATATGATCAAACTTGCTTTTGGAAGTTGGAAAACACCGCACCGCGTTTCCTTCGTCTGCGTTCGGGTTACCAAAAAGCAGCTCTGGTGGGAATGATCAGAAAAAGGTCGTGCAGCTGTGCAATGCAATCAGTTGAAAATGAGAAAGAACGCTTGCCGGCATTTTCGCTAGAGTAGAATGCTAACAGATGTGGGCAAGGGGGCACATGTCTGAAGCAAGTGATAAAAAAAAAAAGTAGAATATTCGAAGGGAACCTATATTTTTTTGTTAATGTAACAAAATATGAATAAATAGTGGCGCACACCAGAGCAGCCGATGCGATCATGCATTTTGTGCAATCCGTTCGCCGAAAAACTGCCTGCTAATGTTTTTCACTGCCCCGCCGAAACATTCACGGGGCCGCAAGTGATACTAGGGTGCGCGGGAAGCTGAATTTAAAATTGCTGGGTTGTATGTGGGCAAAAGACATCACCATAAAATTTAGCTTCTGGCTTTTATGGTTCCCGAGATAATAATTTTCCCCCCAAGAATTTCACGGGGTCGTAGGTGAAACCCGAAAGCGCGGAAACACTGAATTTGAACAGGCAAGGCCGAGCATGGGGAGGAGGTTATCGTACTAAATTTTCAGTTTCGTATATTCAGTGGTTCGGGAATTAATAATTTACCGGCGAAAATTTTCATGGAGACGTTGGTGTTACCCATACTTTTACGGGGCCGCACGTGTTACCCGCGGGTATGGGGAGGCTGAATCTAAATTTGCTGGACCACACGTGGGTGGGGAACGCTCTTCTAAATTTTCAGCCTCCTAGCTTTTGTGGTTCCCGAGTTAAAAGTCGCGGACAAGTTGCTGCGGACACACACAAACACACACACACACACATAAACACACAGAGACAACCCAGTGACATTGTACTGCTATTACACAGCACAAAACACATAAAAAGTGACCAGCCTTCTAAAGATATGTAAAACTTCAGTCTAGCGCCTTCCACCGAGTTCTTTTTCCAACATTAGATTTCTAGAAATTGGAAAACACTACACAAAAACACATGAAAACGGAATCTACATAGAAGAAAGATAAAAGGTACTGAATTTTCAGAGTGAATTAATTTAACTGTTACAACAAATCAAACGTTCCAAAAACTTCATGGTTCCGCATGCTTCTTATGGATATTTCCTATTCCACATTTTTAAGTTGGAAATAAAACTAAAATTTGCTCCGATGACTTAGAGCTTGCCTATGTTTTCAAGTATCACATAAGAAAGGGATGAAAAAACTTGTTCAAATGAGAGAAACTTAAAGTCTCTTACAGATCCCTCGCTCGGATCTTTAAATTTGGCGTTTATGTACATAGATCAAAAAGTAAAAGCTGAACGCAGGCATAGGCTGAACGAAGGGGACGCTATGGGTCTTTCCCCCTCCCCCAAAGCCACAAGCACCAGCGATGTAAAAGTCAGGGTCTAAAGCTAAAACTAGAGTAAATTAAGACCTAAAGTAACTCTGAGTAGCAGTTGTTGAGTGGTTCTAGTGTGGGGACTCCCCTCCCCCGCTCTGTCGCTCATTCCAGGTTCTCCACTTCCTTACTCCCCCACCCCTTCCTTCCTGAAGTCCGTTCTGAAAGCAGGTAATCCAAAAAATCGAGTTCGTCACGACCAATGATGGCATGTGGCTGTATTTCAATAAAAACAGAGGTTAGTGCTACTTTTTGAAGATCTTTGAAGAGCTATGAGAATTAAAAACATCAGTAATAATATTCGACATATTAGGATAAAAGCATTTTATGTGAAAATCCAATTTTTTACTTCACATTTTGTTTTCATTAATTAGAGAAAAGAAGAGATTTCTTAGCAAAGTAAAGAAAACAGTATCGTTTTTATTTTATCTTCAGCTCGCTCGATTAATAAATGTTCAGCAACTTTTTAACGTTTAGTACAATGGAACTGCTGTTTCCTCATGTGTTTTTATGGCATGGATTCCGAAAAAGCCATAAACATTGCGGGAAAGAATTAGAATGTTTTCTGATCAGATTTTTTGAAAAGCATAAATCACCGATAACAGCGTCTGAATGCCTGCCTATTTCACATGCTTCTTCCCCGGTTTCCCGACCCTTCCCGAACATTAACCCATTCATTTTTCCAGCCCCCTCCTCCGCTTGCAGGCCCGAGAACATTAATCCATTCCTCGATCAAACTTCCTCTCCCCGTCGACAATAGGGAATGTGTTTGTGCATAGGAAAAAACGAAAGCGCTGAAAACACAAGAGGGCAACATCTACCACAAATTGCGGATGGCGAATGTCTAGAGTGCTCAAAAGGTACGTACATCACTAAAATTTTTTTATAAACGGATTGGAGCTAGAAAATAATAATAGGAATAAAGATGATGGTGAAACAATAATATTAAAAATAAATATTACTGACGATATTATTAAAAGTAACAATAAAGTTATAATATCATGACAGGATAATAATGATTTAGTAATATTATAGTGGTAAATCAGAATAACATTGATATTGATAATAATAGCAATAATGAATAACAATGTCAGTAATAATATTGATAATCGCATTAGACTTAGTATGGTTATTCATAGTTTAGAACTATGAAACTGAAAAGAGTTTTTACGAGAAGACATGAGAAATTGCGCAAACAAAATTATTAAACACTGAGTTTAAATAACTGAAGAGTAATGTTTTGATTTATAAATTCACAAGCATTATTAATATTTGTCGCGAAATGGAAAATTCAATCGAATATTTCCAAAAATGGAAAACGGCCGTGAAAAATGGAAAATGGCCGTTATGAACGACAGAGGCTCGGTGATTCAGATCGCAGCCGCAATATAGCGCCTGAATAACTCAAAGTCCACTGAATAATACGGGTCTCAGCCGGTGATACTTCTGTTCTGTTTGTTGTCTTGTACCTACTTTTCCAAAATTGCGCTAATAATCAGAGCTGTGGTTTCAAGTTATTGGAATGTTCACGTACGCCTCGCCAATGTGAGTTGGTACAACAATGGTTCTCTCTGGTACTTTTTCAGATTCTGCTCCTTTCATACCTTTTTTTCGACAGTCGCAATTTCTGAGGCCCTTCTCCATCTTCCAACTGGCTTGCCTCTAGATAGGCGAGTTTCATAGCGGCATACTTTAACACAACAATCATCACGCTGTTTTTAATTTTCCTAAAACCTTGCTCACTGAATAACAACTTCTGTTTAGCTCTTAAAAATACGGGGAGCACCATAAGTAGTAATATGAAAAACCCATGCTGGAACGCACCAGGCCTGCCAGTGCTATCATGCGTTTTTGCACTAAACTCACGGATCGCCAATAGCAGAAATAATCCCTGTACAGCAGCCAAACACTTCTGCCCATATTGGCCATGCTTTGGTTTCTTCCGGCATGCGCAAAATGGGCATCGGTTGGGACGTGGTTGTTGCGTCATTGAACCGCACGGACCTCACGCATATTGTGACGACCCCGGTGTGTATGTGTGTGTGTGTTTGTGCGTCTGTCCGGGTATTTCAATTCGGCACCCAAGCAAGCACCGGCATCAAAACTTTGCAGGTGAGTTCCCCGGCCAGGTACCACCCCAGGACCGCGGTACCAACCCTCATGCAAGTCTGGACCCCGCGTACGAGGGGTGAAAGTTTTGGCGGCAAAATCGCGAACTCAGGAACCAGAAAAGCTAGAAAGCTGGAATTTTGAGGTTATGTTCCTCGTGTACATAGAACTCAAAGATT
>UYRT01000112.1:0-13385 GCA_900617915.1 Gongylonema pulchrum
CACACACACACACACACACACACACACACACACACACACACACACACACACACACACACCGTATG
Organism: Gongylonema pulchrum; assembly: GCA_900617915.1. Classification (NCBI taxonomy): domain Eukaryota; kingdom Metazoa; phylum Nematoda; class Chromadorea; order Rhabditida; family Gongylonematidae; genus Gongylonema; species Gongylonema pulchrum. The sequence continues at coordinate 66 of UYRT01000112.1, forward strand.
CCTCTCAACAATATGCGTTTTTGCTCACTTTAGTAGCGCTATAGCGCTACACAGCAAAAACATTTAAAAATTGAACTTTCGAATAATGGTATGCTTGGAAAAGCTGTGCTCATAACTACACGTTTGACATATTATCCATTTTGTGCGTTTTGCGTATTTATGCAAATACAAAAATGCTTATTGTAAGGACCCATGATGTGTGTATGTGTGTGTGTGTTTTTGTGTATTTGTTTGTGTGTTTTTGCGTCTGTTTCAACTCGGCAATCAAATGAGCGTAGGTACTGAAATTTTTGCGGTTGTGTTTCCTGGTCGAGTGCGATCGCAGAAACACGATATCAGCTTTTGTGCATGTCTGGGTCTCGCATACGGACACGTAGAAGTTTTGGTTAGAAAATCGCTAACTCGGGAACCAGAAGAGCTATCTACGAAGCTAAAATAATAGGGTAGGAGGTAAGGGATCAGTCTAATTGTCATGCGCGAGAAAACACGTTTTTATGCAGTCTGTGTTTTCATCCCTTAACTGTAAGCATAGACGGAACGCAGTATGCGCGTAAGAGTGCGAGTCGTCATTGCGTAGTCTTTCCTGCCATGTATATGATGAGCATGTGTCAAATTGCTGGGACGAGAATGAAGAGATGAGTGAGAAGAGGTAACGATGTGAAAATGAGCGAAAAGAGGTGGCGATGTGAAGAAAGAGGTGAAGAGGGCGAAAGACTTATTTTTGAGCGAGTAGAAGGATGTTGTCCACGCATTTGCGGTCCGAAGACTTCAGATTCACTTTCTGCGTGCATCTGCTTCTAAAATACAAACACCTGAAAGTCTTTACGGAAAAATTGTCAAGAAACGAAGGACCTAAGAAGCTGAAATTTTAGGGGATGTCCCCTGTTCGCGTACGATCCAAAAGTGCCAAATTCCCTTCCTTAGTACGCCTACTTCTTACGTATGAACACGTAAAAGTACAAGTAGGGATTTTCCAACTTGGGAATCAGATAGGATGGTGACCTGGAATTTTTGAAAAATATTCTCTGCCTATGTACAGTCTAAATATTTGAAATCCAGTTTTCAAGTACGTCTCGCTTACAGACAGGTGAAAGATTTGGTGGAAATTTTTTAACATTTCTCCGACTGGACAACCATACAACACAGAGGGCCGAAATTTTATGAAGATGTTGTTTATCGAAGTGCGATTGTGGGATTCAAATTTGGTTTCTATGCGCGCCTAAGACTCATGTGTGGACATATGGAATTTTTGGAAGTCTTTCCAGCTCGGGTCTCTTACCAATGCTGCACCGCCTGTTGTTCTTTTGTCAGAGATCTTGGCGTTCGTTTTATATCCTTTACGATGTTGACAGCTCAGTGGTTCTTTTGACAGAGGCACTTGATAAGGCTTTGGTCGAATCGAATTGTCCGTGGTATTTGTTGAGCATCGTTGTCGCGTTCTAAACGTTACTACTTTTTGGCCGAATGAGGCACCTTACCGAGTTTTTAAGTGCCTGTGAAAAAATGATTTTAAGAATCCAGCTTCATTTTTCATTCTTCTTTACTATTTTGTTATATTCGTTGTGTGTGGTTTCATAACTTGCTTATGAAGCAGCCCTCTCAAGAATGAGTCACCAACAACTTTCTCACTGCGGAGGGTCACCCTTGTAATTGTTCTTGCATGATTTCAGTTTTGAGTGCTGCGTGCAGGAATTCATTGTAATCCCACGATAAAGTAAAATACGATGAATATGGTATATTGCTTGCCTTGCTGGCAACTGGTAGATGTCAAGTATTGGTATGTAAAACCTGTGAGAAAATAAAAGACAACTCGGGCGAACCTGGATTGAGTGAGACGCATACATTGAGTAAACATTGGGTGCCTTGAGGGATGCAGCTCTGGATCGATGGGCCTGGGGCGTAATCATCTTTGCAGCATCATTGGCACTGAATCTCTACATCGATTGTACTGGCAGTTCAAGGGAATTTGGATTTTACTGAATGTTCTTGAAGGAATGTCTTATATGATCCCTCTTTTCCTTTCCGTCTTAAAATTAGAATTCTTTCAGCCGCTGCCGATCCTACGACGTGGTTTCGTTGGTTCGGTTACGATGAGTCAGGAGCAGGCAGCCTCATTACTGGCGCACGCTTTCTTCTGCACGTTCCCCAGCAGTTCAGACGATCTACCGTCTGTGAATTTTGGATACTTGTTCAGTATGAAGACGTCAACATCGATGGAAAAACTGCGTTGCGTATTCCACTACTTCCATACGATCTCCAAGAAAAGTGGGTATTAAATGCATCATTTCCGTTTTTTTCTTATCGGATATGGAAATTTCACTTGGGATTAGACCTGTACTTGATAAATCGGTTTTAGTGCCCACTGGGCTGCTCACGTTTCGCCGACAGAAAGATTCGATGCCTGACTGGTCATCTTTGCAAATGCTGCTCTCGAATTTGTGCGTCACTTCCTCTGGACGAATTGAAGATAATGGGTATGGTATGCTGCAAGTGGATTTTGCCAACAGTTACATCGGGGGCGGGGTGCTGGGCAACGGCTGTGTTCAGGTATTTCGCCACAACTTCTAGGCTTTCAGTAATGCATATGCACTAATAATCTCGTCGAGCTGTTGTCATTGTCATTTATGAAGGATTGAGGAAATGCATGAATAAAACTGCTTATAAAAATTCTTTCTTTGTTATCTTTAGGTGCTTTGATTGTTTCGGTGCATCGCACTGTTTTTTGTCACTTAGCCTGCCCGTTTATGGCGTTACTGCACTGATCTCATCAAAGTGCTTGAAAAGCCTCTTTTATCAGACCGTGTGTTGTCGGGCCTATAAAATTACTTTGTGATCTCGATCATGACCATCAGTGTTGCAGGAAGAAATCAGATTCCTGATTTGTCCTGAACTAATGGTTTCGATGCTGCTTTGCGAGAAAATGGATGATAATGAAGCGATTGTTATTTGCGGTGCTCAGAGATTCTCCAGTTACACTGGGTATGGTCCAACATTCCGCTGGCAACGTATGGAACATGAAGACTCTACGCCAAGGTCGCTTTCTTATTCCATCTTGCGACTCGAGAAATGTGGGAATTTGACATGTATTACTGTGCAGTTGCAAGAGCTCGATGATATCGGATTGTAGTGTTATGCAGGGATCGATTTGGCAGATTGCTTTGTGAACTGGTGGCGATCGATGCCTTACCTTTCCTGCACAAAGATATGCAGTTTCATGTGGAGCTGGTGGATCGCGAATTGCTTAAGGTAGGAGGGGAGTGTTTTTGGCTAGCAGGTGAAGACATTCCAGTATTATGTTCAGAAAATAACCAGTCATTAAAATTTACAGGCTTACGTCGGTTTTGCTGCACTGAAAAATGAGACAAGGGGAGTGGCAACTGGTAACTGGGGTTGTGGCGTGTTTGGCGGAGATCCCGCACTAAAAAGTAAGTTGCTTTTCCTTCAGCTTTTTATGCGTTTTTTGCATCCGTGCAATGCAAAAACACAAATTATCGAGGGATTGTCTATGTGCATGTTTGCGTTCGGATGTATCGATTTTTCATCTCGAGACCTAAAAAAGCTACAGGTCTGAAACTTTGGGGGCTTGTTCTAGATGCACGCACGGGCCTCCATCCTCAAGATGAGCGCTCTTACCCACATGGTTCCCACGTACGAGCCCGTCAGAGTTCCCGGCGGGTAAGCTGCTAACTCGGGAACCAGAAAAGCTAGAAAGCTGGAATTTTAAAGGGATATACCTCTTCTACCTAAAATTTGATGATTTCAGATTCAGCCTCAGGTATGCGTGGTTCTCACGTACGAGCCCGTGAAAATTCCCCGCGGGTAAGTTGCTAACTCGGAAACCTGGAAAGTCAAAAGGCTAGGACTTCAGGGGGATGTTGTTCACATAGGTCTTAATGAGTTCGAATCCAGCCCTCGGGTATGCGTGGTTCCCCCGTGCGAGCCCGTGAAAACTTCTTGCGGGTAAGTTGCTAACTCGAGAACCTGAAAAGCTAAGAAGCTGTAATTTTAAATGGATATTTCCGGTCCAAATAGAACACAGTGACTTCAGTCTCTGCCCCCGAGTTTCGCTTGGTGCTCACGTGCGGGCCTGTGGAAATTTTTTGCGAGTAGGTTGCTAACGCGGGAACCAGAAAAGCTAGGGAGCCGGAATTTAAGGAAATGTTTCCTGACAGTCCTGGCGGACGGACTCAATTTTTTTAGCTAGGAGCATCTACCGGAAAAAATAGTGCCGTCAATAACAAAAACCTGCGGGGAACTATATAAAAAGCGCATCTTCGCACCGGCGGTTGGAGCGCTGGTCAGTTATTGTAACTTTGAAATTCGTCCCGCAGGCAGCGTATCGACCTCTTCAGGTTTGATACAGCTAATGGCTGCATCGGCGCGAAATCGGCCGCTTTGTTATTGTACGTTTGGGAATGGTCAGTTTGCTGATAGTCTGCAAGCAGTGTACACACTGCTCAAGCAGCACAATGCCACAGTTGGTATGTTTTAAATGCCATTCGTACAAGCAACTGGAATTTACAGACCCGTGGGAAAGGAAGGTTTTTTCCAGGGAAATTATACAGCATGGTATCTGCTTATTGTTCTGAGTATGAGAAAGGTTCGCCAAAGCTGTTCGATTACATTTCTTCAAAAATACGGGAATTCCCTTCGTGAAGTGATCATCGCATTGCCGTCGATTGATCTCACTGCTCCTCTCACTTTTCTACTTCTCCTCTATTGGTTTTCTTGTATTGCCTTGTATTATGCAACTGCGAATCAGTGTTATCAGTCGGAAATTTGTCAGCAGTGGAGAGCACAACCCCTGCATTATTATTAAACCTCTGCATAAAGTAGCAGCATCCTCGGACTTATTCACACAGAAATAAAGTCTGAGTTAATAGACGTGACCTCGGGTGAACTAATGAAGATAGTTCATATTCCAAAACTGACGTGAGACAACTGGACCTCCAGATCAGTTAAATATTTGCCGCACTCACTACATTTGACTGAACTGTAAAGCTCGTACGAGCGGGCTTCATTTATCGAATTCCACAAATGTGATGGTTACTGCTCTTCAGTGACTGACAGCTACCCAGAAGTATCACTGATTAGTTAGGGAGATAAGAGAATTTGCATATATGAGCATCAGTGTAAATAAATTATGGTGAGATGGGTGGGTGAGAGATCAACTGTTTTCAGCTTTTGAACCCTGCGAGATCAGATTTGCCAACATTCAGCGCCTGCATCAAAATGTCTTTCTGCTCCGCATAGTGTGTGAATTTATTGCCCGTTGCAGCTGCTGCTGCTGGCAGTCGTCCAGCGTACTTCAGAAGTCGACCCTCCCTGAAATTTATGCATTTTCATATAGGAAGTCTCACAACTCTCAGCACCAAGTTTTTCGAAAAAAAAAAAATTAGCTGGGCTTACTTTTCCAGTAAACATTGGAATCGTGGGTGTACAAAGCCCCAAGCACCCATGTTCTTGTGCTCCTCTTGTGCCCAGATGAGCTCGGCAGCTTTGAACTTCGCGCACTCTTTCTCAATCATGTCGTACGGGAATGGACTAATTTGCTCGATGCGGCAGAGTGCTATTTTTGATTCCAAATTCAGATATTTCCTTGCCGCGAACAGCTCGTAATAAACCTTGCCTGAAAGCCCATGGCAATGTTTTAGATTTCAACAAACAACAGCATTAGAACAGCAAATGCATTGGAAGAATTAAAAGAGATCAAAGCCATGCCTGAGCAAAATATGAGACGTTCCACCTGGTCTGGAGAATTGACAGCACTGCCGTTCTCCGGAATAACCCTCTTGAATCTGGTACCAGTTAAGAAGTCTTCGATGGGGGAACGCGCCAGAGGGTGGCGCAAAAGCGATTTCGGTGACATGATAATTAACGGTTTCCTGAAAAAGCATGCTCACGCCTTATGGCAGAACAACCAACCTATCGTTTTCCATTAGTTTTACAAGGTAGGGATTAATTTTCAAATAAATAGTGGCGCGCACCAAGGTAAAGGGTGCAGTCATGCGGTTTGCGCAGTTTCGATCAGCTGACGTTTGTCTGCTAAGGATTCTGACTGTTTTACACTTTGTTCTATGAAGAAAGAATCGATATATCGCTTGGTTCCTAAGCTGCAAAATTTCCTATCAAAAATTCTACGTCCCAGTGCGTAAAACGCGGATGTACGTGAAAGCTCAATTAGAAACCTAGGACGGCGAACATTATCGCGAAATTCCAACCCCCTAGTTCTCTGGCTTCCGAATAATTTTTGTGCCAAAACTTTCATGTGGTCGTATATGAGGCCTCCTCGCACTTGCAAGCTAAGTTTGAGTTTGTTAGGCCCCTAAATAGGCAAAAAACATCCTTATGTTTTTAGCCTCTCAGCTCTTCTCACTCCCGATACAACAACTTCCTCCGCCGAAACTCCCACGGTGCCATAGTGATACCCAAGCTAACGGGAGGGCTGGAATTTAAACTTGCGGCATCGCATGTACGCATTAAAATCTCAGCCTCTTAGCTCTCGTGATCCCCAAAATAGTAATTTTCCCCGCCAAAATTTTCACAGGGCCGCACGTGGTACCCGGGGATATATGAAGGCTGAATTTAAGTATGATGGATGGCATGTAGGCGGGGAATATTTTACAAAAATTTTGTCTTCCTAGCTCTCGTGGTTCCCCAGATAATAATTAGCCCTGCCTTTTGCGGGGTCGTGCGTCTGCTTGCTGAAATTTCGTGGGATCACACTTAGGCGAGGAACATTCTACTAAAATTCCAGCTTCCTAGCTTATCCCGGGCTGAAACCCCCGGATAAAATGCACTGGCATCACACACACAAACATATACAAAGTTTCGACAATATGCGTTTTGTGCAGCTGTTGCAGCACAAAACGTATAACAAGAATCGAAAGATAACCTGAACGGCAAGGTGATCTGGCGGCGTAAGAGATGAAAGTAATTAGCCGGCGTTGTGCAATTCGCGACGATCCAGTTGGTATCATGCAGCTGCTGCGCTTCGAAAGTGGGTCCGAAAGCGACTCGCTGAAAACTTGCATCCGTTCCCGAAAACAGAGGCACTTCCAGACGACTGTGCAATTTCTGCACAGTTCAAAGTTCAGCAAGAAAAAAAAACCTTAAGATCGATTTCATCGTCCTCATTGCACATTTGTAGAAAGCGCTCCAATCGCGCACTGGTATGCTCAGGGCCCATCCCTTCGTAACCATGGGGCAGTGTCATCACTAATCCAGTCTGCCGAATCCACTTCGACTGCCCTGAACAAAATGGCCCAATAAACCGCTACAAAAGCATAATGAAAGCCGCACTTCCAGAAAGAAATTTATACCGGAGGAGACGAACTGGTCGATAATGCACTGGGCGTTATTCGCAAAATCACCGAACTGAGCTTCCCAAATAACCAGTGAATTCGGATCGACTAATGAATAGCCAAGCTCGAATCCAAGAATCGCGTACTCAGACAACGAGGAGTTACACACAGTGTATTGGGCTTGCTGTAATATCAGAGTTTTCACCACACACAATCCTTATTTAATTTGCAGCTTATGGACACTGATAGGTACCTTCTCAGACAGGTCATTCAGTGGATTGTACGTTTTTTGGTCAACTTTTTGGTCGTGCAGTACGTGATGTCGGTGTGCGAACGTCCCCCTTTCAACGTCCTGGCCCGAGAGCCGCACGTGTGTCCCTGAAAGAAATACCAATTTTCAGAAATTTTAATGTGCAGACATGGCCCAGAAAGGAACACAACATGCTTGCACTGGTGGCTCTGAGGATTTTGCTAGATCAAAAACTCACTCATTCATTGAGAGCCAGACCAACCTTCAAGAAGAAGGGAGCCAAATGCGAGAGCTTCGCCTACTGCCCAATCAAGATTGTTATCCTTTAACATCTGTTGCCTTCCTTTCAGCACTCTTTCCAACCCACGGTGAAGATTGAAATCTGAAAAATATTGAATGAAATGCATATCTCCATTCTGATTTTGGATGAAGGAATGAAGTACGCAAGTCGCGAAGTACTTTGTTGGCGGCATGAAGCATTGGCAACTAGCACTATTGTCATGACGAAGAGAAGATCGAGTGGGAAAATAAACTCCCCATAATTCGCCTCGACAGAAAAACGGTAGTGGCGCACCGCAAGCACCCCTGGAAGGAGAGAGCCATCCACAGTCCTGCCGATCGGCGGTCTCTGATAAAATCTGTTACCACACAGAACACTTCCTAATGCTACTGTCCCTCAACAGCGAATGTGGATGGACTTTTAAAGGGCTATTTAGCGCTTCCCTTAAATGATATCTTGTCCGAAACATTAGCGTATTTGGATGATGAATCATGGATGACGTACCTGAGGGAACGGACGAGAATTTATCAATAATGTGATGGATTTTTTCCTTTGAAACGCCACTAGCTGGTATTTTTAACGGATCACGTGTTTTGAAGAAATCATCCCAAGGCGAATCCAGCCAATCCCGATGACGTACATACGTCACTTTCTGTGCAGCGTCGTAAGCATCTTCTAGTAAGGCATTGTATTTGGTCACTTCATCCTGCAAACAATCATGATTTCGGGACTGGATGACAAACGAGAACAATCCCAGGAACGAGATATTCCCAGATATTCCTACTAAAATTTCATCCACAAAACCGCAAAACAAAGCTGGTACTTTAATATTTTGAATCAGCTACTGTCCCACCCCCTTCTTTCATCACTCTACTGAAGCAGCTAATACATTAATTTTCCTTATTTTGGGCCACCCTCAGGTGGTGGAGGAATTGCAGATGCGCAAAATCTAGGCCTAGCTCAATTACACCACTGTAAACTCCCAAAAGTCAAAAAGGCGCTGTGCATGCATTTAAAGACTAGAAGGGAAGACCAGTTACTGCGATCAGAGAACATTAAAGAAAAGAACGACGAACAACTCCCCAATCTTGCGGCGTATGCACTCGGCATCGGTTATGTACCGAGAACATTTGACTCGTCAAAACAGCTCTACTAACTTTTACAGTTTATATACACAAACAGTTTATTAAGCCTAGACTTATACACATATAAATATACAGCTTGGGGACCAGACTAGAAATTGGTAATTAATTTTTCACATGTCTCAGAGATTACCGAGTCCGGGTTACTAGATGCCACAAGAATATAGCTGCCACAGGGCTGAGCATGACCCATCTGTATGCAAATGCAAATGTCCTACCTTAACATACTGCTCATTTGCAACACCCTCGGCAAGGATTTGTTTCTGATAGGCCCCAAGCAATTGTGTGGTGTTTTTGATGCGCTGATACATGAGTGGCTGCGTGAACATTGGCTCGTCCAACTCATTGTGTCCATACCGTCGATAACACACCAGATCGATTATCACATCCTCAAATACCGAAACACTGATTATTTCATCCGCAACATATGCCCCAATTCGAAATACCGATTACCCCTGATATATACCTTGTTTCGCAACGTCGATTATTAATATCCGCAAAATAGCTTATCCAAAACACTGTTAGCATTTTAAAACAATTACCTAAATGCTAAATCTGCTGAGAGAAGTGAGTGGGGATTATACTAACCTTTTTGAAAGTACGTCGCCAGTCTGCTGCAACATTGCACACGTGCATTACTGCCTCTGGTTGGTCACCGTTCACGTGGAATATTGGACATCCGACCGCACGACCAATATCGGTGCAGTAAGGGGATGAGCGTGAGCATCTTGGATCAGTCGTGAAACCAATCTAAGTGGGTCGCAGCAATTAAATGATGTACCCCTGACGCCACTTGCTTGTAATTCTTCGACAACTTACAAAAATTGTACCAGACAACTTGGCCTTTGGGTTACTTCTGCTAAACTTTAACTATAAAAGTCTATAATAAAACAACTGGAGCAAAAAACTCTCACTAATTTTACCAAATTCTCAGTCGTTTCCAAGCAGTGCATTAGCTTTAGGCGGTGCAGTAGTTGTGAAAAGGCTACCTGATTATTGACAACGATGTGGATGGTTCCGCGTGTGGTATAGGCTGGCAGATCATTGAGATTGAATGTTTCCATTACGATGCCCTGGCCACAGAATGCAGCATCGCCATGCAACAGAAGTGCCATGGAACGATCACCATTTTTGTCACCACCGTAGAATGATTCGGCGCGCACCTTGCCCAAAACCACGGGGTCCGCAGCTGGAAGCAAACTGCTTATTTTCAACCAATAAATCGAAATGAGATATGCTATAAACTTTAAATTACCTGTCTTGATAGCAACAGCACCAAAAATAGCACATGCAACAATTCAGGACAGTGTTTACCTGATGCAGCAGAAAGGTCAAACTGCATCTGAGATTTTAATCCATGCAAAATGAGAGGCAAATTCTACCCTCAACTATTTGAAAATTTAACGAACTAAGATCCAAGCTCGCCTACTCCTTTAACGTTAAGGTGAACTTAAACCTTAGGACATAGATTAAAAGAGACATTTGAAAGTAATCTCGAAGTCTGCGGTGTCGCACAAGTTCCGGTACTTGGACCTCAAAGTTTAAGAAAACATCAGAAAACTGTAAATTAGGGTAACACAGTAACATGTTTACAGATCGCACCATTCAGGTTAGTGACTAAAAGACAAAATACCGCGTAGTTTGAAAGACCTGGAATTTTTGGTCACGAACACACACACACACACACACACACAAAGGGGAGTGACAATAAAAATGAATTCGCTACAAATCGTTTCCTTTCACTTACCTAAGCAATCAAGAATTTCTCATGTGAATGCCCGCATGAAAACCCACCTTCAAGATGTGATGGATTTGCAACAACAGCAACTTTGACTTTCCTTTGCGAGACTCGATTCAGGCGTTCAATGCTCACTCCAAGATGATACTTCACATCGCCGGAGCCCTCATCGGCAGGCTCGAGCGTTGAAAACTGCGTTAAAATTTTTGGGAGAGGTTGGCGGCACACATTTGCCAGGATGTTTAAGCGACCACTGAAAAGAAGCAACATTTGGTAACCTGCGTGGTCTTTTGAAAAGGTAGATTAGTCGCACTCAACTTGCTGCAACATAAAACTGGCACTAACATGTCCTATACACATATGCAGCGGCGAATTCTTTACGATTCTTTCATTCGTTTCGATGATGAATTGGTAATGACACATGTTAGGGAGCACAAAAATGCTATTAGCTCGCTTCTATGAAAAAGGAAAGCATCGACAGCCTTGCCAGCGAGTGTTTGCTGTTGACACATGTTACCTCGAGTGTCTCTTGCAGAGAGTGACTGCAGAGTGCATTTTGACTTGGAAAACATTCCAAGGACTGCCGTTCAAAGATTTCATGGCAGCACATTTATGGTTGTCATCCGCCAATGTGTGCCTGCTTTCGCAGTTGTTGTCTTTCTCAACAGCATTTTGCTGATTGTTTTTTGTTCCTGTGCACTAACCAAATCAAAAACCAAAGCGCAGTGCGTAGAAATCGACCAAAGCACCAAAGGCCGAAGTACAAAGAAGGCGTTTCGAAATAATGATCATTCATACATTACTGCAGTACGACCACTGACTTTCTGATGATCGACTAAACATCACAGTTAGCCTTCCCCAATACGTCTGTAGTGGTAAAATTTCGAGAAAGTACATCAAAATCACTATCACTGTTCTGTTTAAAACTTCCAGCTGGATGACAGTGAAAATTTCCGCGATAAAGTAGTGGTGCTCAACATACGTATCCGCGGGAACAGCTAGAGTATTTCTTTTGGACCAATGGTAATCCCCTTCGCTAGGGCTGTGAGCATGCTGACCGTCAAAGACGAAGTAACTGGAAAAGCTGTGCACTGCATGTTGAAGAGACAGCTGCAAGCAGCAGTGCATTAGTGAAGCACTTCTAAATCAAAAAGGCTGCAAACTGTTACCGATGAGGCATTCCGATTACGATGGAGTCGACACCCGCCGCACTGGATGCATCGATCACTTGCTTCACAGCCGGGATCAGCACTTCACAGCCCTCCAAGCCAAACCGCTTTTCACTCGGCCACTAAAACAACAGTGTGTATTAAATCTATAAACTGAAGAGATGAAAGGATGCAGTAGTCAAGCTAGCGGAAAGTCGTAGACAAGCCGACCTTTTTAGAAAGAAATTCCTCGAATTTCGTGGACCGTATGAGCCGTTTGAATAGTGTTTTCTTCTGTTCATGCGTCAGCTCTGCAGCGCGAGGCTCCTCGAATCGTTGTCGCACCCATTCTAATTGCTCGTAGTTCGTCAAATGCATGTATTCAACTCCAGTATGTGAGCAATAAATTTTCTAAAATTCTTAACTCAAAACAGAGATGCAAAAGCAGCACTAACAGTATTCATCTCGTGAGAGACAGAGAGAGCAGCTTATTTCATTCAGAAATAGTAAAGGGCAAACCTTTAAGCGACTGATGATCTCCCTGAGTTTTAGCGATTTGTGCGCCCCACCGATATGTGTGGACATCGGGAGAAGATACTCCCTATCCATATGGGCTTCGGTAAGTCCATAAAATGAAGGCTCCAGTTCCGGAGGCGTCGTGTCAGTCAGATCCACGCAGTTGATTCCCAATGGGTCCAAATCCGCGATGTTATGTCCACGAGTCTAAACACACTGCTTCTTGTACCGGTGTCAAAAAGTGGAAACGTATAACAGCAGTGTATATATATTTAAGAGATACCTGGTAGCTTCTGATCAAAAGCTGCACTTTCAGGTGCTCATCCACACTTTGAAGAGGTAGTTGTGCCGCGGCTGTGCCTTGAACGGAAGGTAAACCTCTTGGAGGAGCTGAATAGGCTTGGCCAGGTGGAAGACCTGTAACACAAACATCTCCCAATAGCAGTTAGAAGCCATAAGATGACTCAGCAGCGACAAAAATGATTATATTAATGCCTTCAGCATTCGGTACAACTGCAACGTGCAGAGAATTCAGAATATCTTAATGAACTTCAAACCCTGCCCGTATTCGAACCAGGGAACACTTCTCCAGCCAACTAGTATCCCACTACTATCAAATTATCAGTGCGATCTGTTGCCTCCAGTAGCGAATTCGTTCCCATCACAAAGAAATTGTTCCGTGTGTTTACCTCGCTCGACGTTCTGGAAATAAGCGTTCCAAGAGGCATGGACCGATGTTGGATCTTTGCGCCATGCATCATACATTTGTTCAATGTAAACCGACGAGGTACCATTCATAAAAGGCTCCGCCTGAAACAGACATGACATTTACTTAACTAAATATATATCAGCTGACTAAAAACGCCTGACCTGCGTTATACGTATAAAAAATTTCCCCATTTTTTTACTTTTTTTATCAGAGGAAGAGGAACGGGGGGGGGG
>UYRT01000113.1:0-13356 GCA_900617915.1 Gongylonema pulchrum
CACACACACAGACAACCTCTCGTCAATATGCGTTTTTGCATTGCATAGCTGCAAAAAACGCATAATAAAATGAAGCCAAAAAAGGCGAAGCGGAAGAAGGAACAGGATGCAAAATGTTTGATTTCATCTCGAAATAATGCACATAATGGGTTGCTTATAAACACAGCCTTTGCATCTATTAATAAAACGCTGGTAAAAGCGTAAAGTATACTTTATTGTATTAAGTCCCCGCGAGACGTTTTCGATTTTCCTCATTTCCTTTTGTATTTCATCGAGCTCCGCTTTCATTTCCTGGTGAACTCCGCCAACAGTTGTCTTTAGGCCTGCTAGTACCTGCTGCATTTCCCTGTAATTGAAACATAAACAATTGCTAAAATGCAAACAAATAAACAAACTTCCGCGTAACTATTCAAAGATATTAATGAAAAACACGCTAATCGACAGTCGGGAACAGCCCGTCCAAATCAGTATGGAGATTCATGGCAGCAAATTTGCAGGTACATAGAATGCTTTTAAAGAATTCACAAGGAATATGGTGCGCCAAGTGCCATTGGTCAGATGCTACAAAACGAAAGTTCGAACTCCCGATGTGACAACTGATCCCTCTACGGTTAATTCATTTCGAACTCGTTCCTTAGGAGTTTGTCGATAGCTTTGCTACCACTCTAATTAGTTCCGAGTGCCACCTCTCAGAGAGAGAGAGAGAGAGTGAATTGGTAGAAGATTTTGAATTTGATAAAAATGGAAACCTCCCTATCTAAACTGCTCTTTGTAGAAGATGAGCCATTTTGAAGTAACTACAACAGTAACACTCTGCTTACAACAGTCGCATGACAGCAAGGAAACCGACAGTTTCCTCATCCAAGAGTACACAGAAAGCATGCAGAAAGCGGTTTCGCTCCTTCATATAACAAATCCAGCAGCATTGAAGGAACTGCTAGCTGATATGAAGCAAGCGGAAACGAGAACCTCAACACTTGTGTTTCGCAGTGTGACGTGTGTGTTGTTGCAACTCCACGCATCCTCGCATTTAAATGATGCCGAAACTGGTCCTTCAAATGCTGCTCTTTAGCACCTGAATTCCAGCGCCAGTACTCCAACACATATAAACCACCGTAGAGAGCCGCTCCGGCAGCTATGAAGCGCCAGCCAACAGTCCTTGAAACCTGCAACACTGATGATCAATCCCAGTTTAAGGCTACTGTTCTGTTACAATTAGACATACATGCCAGAACAAAATGCGATACACTGTCCTCTCAATACAATTGGAACTGCCAAAGTTTGTATCTCAGCACTACCTAGTCCAGTGTCATCCTGATGTAACGATGAGGCGCTTTAGTCGGAATCTTGTAGGAGAATGAAATACCAGCTTAATAATGTGTACGACATCCGAAACCAGATTACACTTCAAATACCTTCCAAATTTCACTCGGCAATTGTTCTGGTTTCGTACTTCTTCATCATGGACCAATCTTCCTCTCTCTTAGAAACTCTCTCAAACCCCAAAGATCAACATCCGACTTACTTGTTCTCACAAATTTACACTTTACAATTAATTTTTTTTGTTGTTCTTCTTATAAAGACCAATTTAGATCCCCGATGCACCAGTTACTTTACTTGGCAAAAGAGATGAAGACAGCAAAACATACAATTCCACCAATGACCAAAAGACCAAGTCCACCATTCGCAACATATCCAACCGTAGAAAGCACAAATTGTGCCATTGCTGCACTTTCCTGAGCTTCAAGATTCGCCACTTGTGCATCAGTTGAGCTCCTGCGCTGTAGCAATCCCTCTCCAGCTTCTGCGCCTGTCTGACTGCCGCACACTTTCTAAAATACATTCAAAATATCTGAAATGATCAAAGAACTTTCTCCCTTCAGAATCAGTACTGCTCTCCCTACAACAAAGATTGCCTTTTCTGTGGGACGAAGATGAAGGAAGAAGAAGTCACGTCCCAGAGTAGCCGGTGCGATCGTGCTTTTTGTGCAGTTCTGCCAGTGAGCAATTAATGTTAGGGATATTTACTGTCTAGCAGTTTGGTATCTGCAAAAGTATAACATTTCATGTGCTCATGCATTCACGAGAGCAAGGTCTAAAATTGTGGGTATGCGCATGAACAGAAAATATCATTCAACAATCCCATCTTTCTGTTTTGTCCAACTCCTGAGCTAAAAAATTCCTATGTAAAATTTCACATGTCCGTACCTGAGACAAGCGTATATAGAGGGTGAATTTGAAGTTCTGGGATTCTACATTTAGAGGAAGCATCATACTAAATTATTAGCTTTCTATTTTGCCCAGACCCCAGAAAGAAAATTCTAGCGTCAAACCGTTACATATCCACACATAAAACTTAGGCTCATATGGGAGACGAATTTGAATTTTTGCGATTGCACATGAACTTGAAATATTACCTAAAGATTTCAGCTCCTTAGCTTTGTGGTTCCAGAATTAGTAATTTTGGTGTCGAAGTTTCACATGTCCATGTGTGAGGCCAGAGCGTATGTGTAAATTCATGCAAACGCACGTGACTTACGCGTACGTGAGCGCTGAACATAAATTTGCCGGGGCTGTATATAGGTGACGAAATTCTCATAAAATTTCAGCTTTCCAGCTTCTGTGATCTAGAAGACGGTGGGGACATAATGCATTCGAACCTGCATATATACATTTATATAGATATTCGTAGGAGGACGTGAAAATATGTGTTTTGTGCAACTGTCTCAGCATAAAACGCACAAAAGAGAAACCAGCCGTGGTAAAACGAAGGCAAGAAATGCAATAAAGCTGAAACTTTTGGGTCATGTTGGAACACAGCTACAGGCAAACAACATGCACAGCCAGTACCGAGTTGGACAAGACAGTTTAAATTTTAGATACTTTTAGAACTTTAGGCAAAACGCCACAGCGCAAAAGGTCTAAAACTTCTGTGGGACTTTCTCAAAAAAAAGTACCTCAAAGAAAAACCAGGATCTCACTCAACAACAACATTAAGGAAGCCACAGCAGTAAGCAGGAAAATGCATATAAAAATGTACCAAGAGAGCAAGAATTTAATCCTAAAATAACGAATATGTAAATCCTTCTGAAGAAGTAAACTGGGCTGACCAGCATATCAATGAGGGGTTGACTGGCAACAGCAGTGATTGGTTTTCCCAGGCGATAAGCATTAATACGACGGATGAGAGCTGTGATGCCAAATGAGAAGCGAAACTCCAGATCCTCACGAAAATCATCCATTAATGATGGGCAATTGATGCAAATCGAGAAATTGAATGGAGCTCGATAACGCCACACCTGAAAATGCGAATTTAATGCGCAGCACGTCTGCGTTATCTCATTCAACTAAACTGCCTTTAGAATTAGTATTGGCCCAATAAAACTACACATATCACTGTTTTATGTTGAACGTCAGCAGGCTGCAACATATAATCGGCGACGAGCTGCGGCTACGTCCTGATGTAGAAAGCATGATAAAGGTAATAAATGCCAGGAAAATCTAGGCTAGCCATGTGGCAAAGATACTTCGATCCTGAATTTTCTTGCTGGTTTAGATAAATCTAGTTTTAGGCCAGCACTGCAAACCTTATAAAATGCATCCTACTGTCGCCAAGAAATAATAAAAAAAAAAAAAAAAACCTTACCTGTTCCAAGCTTTTAGAGTACGGTTCAGCAAGTATTTGATTGACATGTTCTGAAATCAGATACATGCATTTCGAACATACAATATTCTGTTACTTCACATCTGACCAGAGAGTCAGCTTGCTTCTGACCAACCCTCGGTAAAGAGATATATGAGAGGTAGACTACTACTGGTAACGCACTACTACTCAAGTTATGTTCAAGTACCTTCACTTGCCTGAATGAAACGTGTCAAAAATTTTTAGCTTCGCAAAAATCGCCAAAAAGAAGACCAACACAGTTGATCCGTCAATTCGGAAAACTCATCTTACCAAAACACAGCTAAACGCCAGATACGTTTATGCCAGGGTCTCTATAAAACAAGAACGCCACCTCCTCAAAAATGAACTCAAATCCATTCCGCATCCGATCTCAGTGAAAGACGGAGCTTTCCAGAGATAATTCTCATCCTTGCCCCCTCTTCCCGCCCCTCCCCCCTCCTCCATCCCTTTCGTCTTCAAACAACAAAGCCGTTGATGGCTCCTAAATCTAAATCAAATGCAAGGCCAGTCAAACTGAAAGAGGACAAACTGAAGAAAAAACTTACGATACATGGCATTTTCGAGATTCCAAATTCGTTGCATAAGACCTCGTGTGCAACGCGCTTCTAAATCTTCCGTTACAACTTTGTCTACAAATTCCGCCAAATTCTGAAACACAGGCCCAATTTCAAGCCCCAACCAGTAAATTTCTTTTTATCCATTCAACTGAACTCCACCACTTGTACAGCGCGACTTCGTAATTCAGAATGTTTTGACAGGTATATAAGTCAATTGAAAATCTCACAAACAGTTAACTGGTAAGAATCCATTTCTTCCTGAATAAGGAATTGCTTAATATAGAGCTGTAGTAATTTTGCAAAGGATATTAGTACCAAGACAACAGTCGATGCTAGTGGTGCCACTGAAAAAAGCCTACATGTTAATCGCAGCTGCTTCGATTCTAAGGTGCACATCCCAGTTAGTACCTAAGGCTCGCTTGTGCTATATGTGTTCCAGCACCTGTCTCGGAGGTGTCAGGCACTGTTGCGTGACGTTTACCAGCTGTCGGCAAGACAAGCAACTCGTTCCACTCACCGAATTTTAAACTCTGTCGCAGTCACAACGAATCTTACACAACACTCCAAACACATCTTTCGCTTCGCTGACAGTTTTGTATTGGTAATTCATTTTTGCCAGCAGAGCGAAATGAAGGGGCTGAGCATAGTTGCACTAATCACCCCACCTTTTTGTACTCTTCGATGAATGCCGGTTCGTCAAGAAACTTGCTGTCGAAGCGATCAATGATTGCTTCAAGTCTTTGAATTTCTTCATAGAAGTCAGCAGAGACTTTCAAATGAACCTGAAAAAATTATTACAAAGTACTCTTAAGTGACACGGCAAAAGGGGAGCCTCTATTAATGGCCTGTTATTACAACGATAGCCAGGCACGCAGCACCACGTAGCATTGCTCCGCTGGAAAAGATCGAAAGTTCGACTACGCCAGTGAGACGAGCAACCCTTCAACAAGCCGTTCACTTGTTTCGATGGTAAACTGATACTGGGCATACCCAGAAGGTGAAGGCGCCAACCGTTTGTTTCTATGCAATTCTTGAAAGAAAAAGCCGTCGACAGCCTTGTGAGTGGCTGGCTATCTCCGAGTACTTTCGCTTTTTTGGGAACTAAATAAGGCAAAAATTCTGATTTCTACCTTTAGCTCTATAACAGAAAAAAAGTCTACCTCATTTCTCAATCGTTGCAATTCAACAATCGCAGATTTTTCAAAATTTTTCCAATTTCCCAAACAGTTTCTGAATGTCGTTTCTTTTACTGCATAATCTGTTGCCAGTTTATCCCTGAACAAAGGCAAATGCATTAATGTGTGGGGGATAAACCTTCGTAAATTGCTATCTGCTGCTTCCCTGAGAAGAGCCATCAGATGGATAAAGTAGATTATCGACTACTGTTCACGTAGTCTAAACGAATACAGAGAACACTGCCAGTTCTGAAAGAAAGCTATCGAAACGCCTCTACAAAGTTATCTAGAAACGTCAGACGACAAACGAAAGAAAATGAGAAGTCACCTGCGTTTTACTGCATTGCTGTGCACAACATCAAGATTGGTTCTCATTGCCGCAACTATTTCTCGCGCACGTCGCTGATGAGCCTCGAATTTTGTGCTTATTGCTGATTTTGAAATAAGCTGCTGAAAATTCGGAATTCTGTAACAAGCGAAGCCACGAACGTCATAAAAATAACTTATCAAAAAAGGAATGAAGCAAGCAGTGATGGCATGAAGCAATAATTTCATTATTTTACACATACCTCAAACTGTGATTCAAAATTTGTGAATTCCATTGCCCGGTACTGATATCCTTCTACCTGATAGGCTAAAATAGATTAGCTTAGGAAGTATAAATGGAGAAATTTGTGGTGCCCACCAGCAAGATATGCTGGTGAATAAATTTGTAGCATCATACTAAGCAGTAAACGCCACTACGTCAGGTCTAAAATCCCACAAAATCGTATATTTTGATTTCATTTACGTAGCTTTCAGATGTGGCAGTTTCTTCAGGACTACTCAAATAATCGTTATCTTCCTCTTGAGAACCGTTCGCAGGAAACTGTTCCAGTACAGCTTACAACAAATCGCTTCAGCTGTCACAGTAAAAAAACAAGCAAAACGTCATGCCCATTCATGAATACTTCCCATAATCACGACAGTCTCTGACCCCGCGAAACGTCTGTCCATACCACGAAGAAATAGTACGAAAAATCTTGCTGCTTTGCTCCCCCAAAATAGCTGTAATAAAAGAGGTAGGCACAACTCTTCCGGTTCAACACTTCGAGGACGTTAACAATGATGTAAAATTACGATATATACAAAAAACAGAAAATAACGAAGAATTCAACCTTGCTTGATAATTCCCTTCTCTTTCAAACGTAAATCCAACATTTCACGTGCTGAAATGAAAAATATACGATTTGCTGCTTCTGCCTCGCTGCAGACTTTAAGTTCGTTAACAAGAAACTGCCGAAAGCGAGTGATATGTTGGTCGCGGATCTGAAATAAAAAATTTTCAGTCAAAATTACGGATCATTTCTAGCAACTTTCAAAAGAACAGTTAACAGCGTACGAAATCAACGGAAGCCTTAACAGCAAAAAATAATTCAACGGCGATAACAATGATAAGAGAAGATTGCTTGAGCTTCCGGAATTAGCCGCATGTGCCAGCGCATGGAAACCCTAGTAACTGTTCTCTGATTAACTCCCACTGCGAATTTACTATTGACAACAGTTGTGGAGAATGCTGAAACTAATAGATAAGCTAGTGAGCATCATCTAGCATTCTTTCTCCCAAAAAAAGCAAGGAAAAAATGTCATACTCTTCAGCAGGTTGATCAGGAGATCTAGGAAGCTTAACGGCAGCTGCAAAAAGGCTGACCCTAGAAGCTAAGACGGCGCAAAAATTGCTACAGCGAAACTGCATTTGTTCACAGGCCTGAATGACTTCTGTGATAAGCTGGCCATCTTTCTCGTCAGCCGGCAAAATTTTGGAAAACCTTTTTTTTGGAAAAAGCAAACTGAAGCATTCTTGACACTATCTCTTCTTTTCCCCCACATCTGTCTCAGTATTTCATTGCGTTTCAATAAGACTATCACCATCCTAAAATGAATGGCGAAGCGATAATCATAATGCTAATAGCAAAGGCAAAACTCTGAAGCAGCCCGAAATACAGTACAGCAACAGCAGCAACCAAGCCTAAAGCAGCCGATATCTTCTTTGAGGACTGGTTAGAAGCAATCTGCCAGAAGAGGTTTTAAGCCCGTGACATGCAGTGGCAGTAATTTAGCACTGAAATCAACGACACAGAATGGTTTTTTATTGGCTAATTTGAAGAAAACAGAAAAATATTATGCTGTGAAGAAGCAGAAGAAAAAAAGATGAAAGTGGCCACAGCAAGCAGCACAACATCAACTCAACTTTTCCACCTGCTGCATGTTTTCCACTTCAGCAGCGCTTGCATCCCAGCGATTGTTCAGAATGAAGATGTTCGGCTTGCTCAGCTTCATGCTGACACGATGGAAGAAGCTCTTCTCGGCCTGTGTCAGAGTCGATTCCGCATTACAGACCAACACGAACACATCTGCGTCCATGCAATGCTTATCGATCCAACTGTCAAACTCAGGCGACAGATCCACGCCAGGGCTGAAGAAAAAGCACTGCTGAATTACTTTTAATTAACTAAGATGTTGGAAGTAGCAAATAAAGCAGCTGAAATGGACGGCACTGTCAGTAGCAGTAGTTGGAGTAATAAAAACAATCTCTTGCACGTGCTGCTAACAGTCTCAAGTAACCAAACGATGCCGCCACGAAAGAGCCTAACTTCTCGACGTAGCCAGCTATTAAAGCATGAACTTATGGGCCACCATACATTATCACGTAAAGCTCTCGTTGATTATGCGTGGGCTATGGCGGAGGATTGAACGCTACAAGGATGGAAAAGCAACTCTGCTGGAAGTGGGAAAAAGACAAAAGTGCCGACGGAATTGGATTTATTGTCAACAGAAAGCGCTTATCACATCTGCTGTCAATTTCCTACTCATCGTAAATCGGTGTATTTGAAGGTAAGGTAGAAAATCAGGAGAAGGAAAAAGAAGAGAAGGAGAACGAAGCGAAAAGGAAAGGGGAGTATTAAAATGTCTGTAATTGGTAAGAAATGCTTCGGCCCATTAATTCGTATACATTTCTTACTGCTACCACGATTAGACCTACTGCTAGGCTGCATTCCAATTAGCCCCTGAAAATCATTAGCAGCGACAATGTTGAGACTGAAGAGTTCATCGCTTAGCTCGAATTTACTCTAATCGTCAGGTCTAAATGCATGCCTTTACGGAAAATTTTGACGCAAAACCTGAACGAGGAGCGAGAAATGGGAGGAAGTTGGCAAGTGCGACAATGGCAAGAAGAAGACGGAACTGAAAATTACGACGGGGGTGTGAACAAATATTTATTTGTTATACCTGGTGAAAACGACTACATCTTCGTTGTGGCTTGACGTATTCCCAGAAATGTTACTATAGCGCCCTTCGGGACAAGAATTGACCACCGAGTGTTGCAGAGGAAAATGCTACAGCAACTTTTACTGTACCAGTAAGTCAGTGTGGCTGACTTCGAGAAACTGATGCTTATGAGATGAAGTGGTGGCAGGTCGAGAAAGTCGACTGGAGTACAACGCATGATATCAGAAGGCTAAAAATGCTCCTCCGAAAAGTTTCACTGCGTAAAATAAGATAAATGCGCTCGGTTCAAGGGAGCGAATTCAAAGGCATTTACATTTTCGGAAATGCTAGAGTGGTAAATTCAAAAGCAAAGGGTGCAGAAGCCGACAGCGCAGCACCATCGGCAACGAAGCAATCAAATAATGTATCAAAGTACGTTGAGATTCTGGAAAAGTTCCAACCTGTCCACGATGACAACATCGTTCTGCAGCAATTTGGATGCCGACTTAGGATAATAAACACGCAGCAACGAGTCCTGTCCCATTGCAGAGAGGGACAGATTTGTATCACTCATTGCATGACCCAATTTTTGTAAATTCTCAATATCTATTCGTTCTGATGAATCTTCGCGCAATACAAATTTCTCGTCGTCCGGACTTCCTTCCACCTGAAATACCACTGTTATATTTGTTCATCAAACGTGTACATGTGGTGCAATTGGTTGAGAAAAACAGAGAAAAACAAAAAAAAAAAAAAAAAAAAAGAAAAATGCGCTAATTTATAATGTTTCTGAAAGAAATGCCAGAGCACAAGAGTATGAAAAATATCGAAGAAGTTCATCCCAAAATGAGTAAAAACAACGTCTGCAGGCAAATCACAACATATTTTTACAAACTGCACACTGAAAAAACCTC
Organism: Gongylonema pulchrum; assembly: GCA_900617915.1. Taxonomy (NCBI): domain Eukaryota; kingdom Metazoa; phylum Nematoda; class Chromadorea; order Rhabditida; family Gongylonematidae; genus Gongylonema; species Gongylonema pulchrum. The sequence continues at coordinate 9,581 of UYRT01000113.1, forward strand.
GAGCAATGTTCCTTTGTTGAAGGAAAATTTGTGACGTATCAAGTAAACGGGCAGAAAGTTCTGCCACATTCTTCCTTACCCCACGAAGAAAATTTTAACAACTATAATTAGATTTTCTCCCACGCTTTTGGATGATTGGGCATTTTTACTATACGAAAAGCATGTGTTAACAACAAATACACTCGAGCTGTGGCCTCTTCTTCAAAAGCACCGTAAATTAGTGCATTAATCCTGTGCTCTTTTTTAGATCAAATCCGCAACACTAATACATTTCTGTTTGAAAAATAAATGCATCGTTTCGTACATCCACTTACGTCTGTGAATTTTCTTCTGCTCTAAAATTGATAAGAATGAGAAGTGGCGAGTTCACCTGCAAAAAGCAACAGGTAGTATGTCCCATTCCTTGCGGCAATACTTTCGAATGCAGCATTGCATTAATAACTGAGCTTTTTCCGTTACTTGTCCTGCAAAAGTGAAAGTCATTGTTTCTCCCTAAATCTCAGTATAATGGAAGTATGAGTTATACATGAAGCATCATGAAATTTACCGCTCAAAGTGGATCATTTTAATTATAATGCACGCAAACATCGCCAAGCTCAAGCATCACAAAAATATCGTATAAACTATTTGAACAAATGATACGAAGACCACTTACCGCCCAAAAAAGACAACTTTCATCGTATCGCGCATAAACATATCACGAATGGTCTTGATGCTCTCTTTGAAGCGCTCCACTTCCCTCATCTGCTCATCCGGTACACTTCCATTCTCATTTATAATTTCTAAAAAAAACTCTTACATTATGACCGTCATGCCACGCTACTTATCACATTTAATGGGCAAAGTTCATGCGACACAATCTCCCATTAAAAAAATACCAGATGCTCGTGCGTGTTTATTTGTTGCAGCAGCGAAAACATCCACTAAAGACTGCCTAATAATGAACGGTTTCTGCCACGACCACTCGGACGAAACAGAAGTGGTGGCACAGTAACACACAACAGACGGAAGGTACTAACCAGAGGTATGCAGTTCAGGATCGAAAGGCCTGGCATATCTGCGCATGGCGTATTTCTTAGTAACATTACCTACATGGCGGATCCTCACAACGACCGTCCGGATGATTGGTAGCTATTTTAACTTATCCCTTAGGGGCACAGGATTAAGGGCAAGCTACTTCACATGATGTCCTAAGACATTAGACAATATCTTTTCGCCACTTCTTTACACCTGACAAGATTCAAATGAGCCAGCTGCTTAAGCTGTGGTACTGAGCAAAACAAATCCTTCTCCCAAGTCCGCTCTCCGCCGGGAAAAAGCTGCTACTGCGGATTTTCTACTAAGTTAAATTAAAAAATTACCATTGTAAAATAGTGAGAGGTCCGTGATGTAGCTCTCAAGCTGATTGTATACGTTGCCAATGCTAATTTTCGCTTCCGTGAATCGTTTGAGTGGCTCGCCATTGCTTCGTCCACGGCTCAAGCCTATAAAATCAGAGAGATGGTGATGAACAACTGGGCTGCCATAGCTGCTTGACGGAACAAAAGGGGTGTGAAATTTCACAAAGCAAAATTGGATTTTAGTAGCGGGAGCATGATTCGATAGTAATCTGATGCCAAAAAATTTTACGCAGCCGGGGAAAAAAGAGCTCACATAGATGCGCCCACCCAAGGGTGGCCGAGGCGAAACAAGTGCTGCGGTCATCAGAATCAGCGCTGTTCAAAGCGGAACTGGAAGTTGGAGAACAGCTGCATTTATGAATTACACTTGCTCCAATCAATTCAAGCATCTCTTTGGAATTCCCTCCTTCGCACGGCCTCCTTCCAGTTCATTTACTTCACTACTTCTATCTTATTAACATTATTTCCTGCTTGTATAAAATGTGATATTGACCCCCCTCCTCCCCCCGCAGTAATATAGTACGTGTAATATTTCAATCACATCTTTTGCGCTATCAATTTGCTTTTGAGCAATTCCCGGAAGAGGAATTCACCGAGAGTCTTTGCCAGGCAATTGCAACTCGCTTCTCACAACCACTGAATATGATGGGGGTTGTGACTTCATTTTCGTTCCCTTCTCCGCCGAACTATGCATTTTGGATCCGTCTGCACACATGCCTGGTCCCGAGCATGTCTTTCTTCTGCTAAGGTTTTTTTTTTTTTTGCACCACAAGCAATTCTTTGTTTTTAGTAAATGTAGGCAAGTCAGCGCTCGTGCCAAAACCCGCTTCACCTTTCTTCACCACTGTGTTTCTCCAGGAAACAACAAATGCACCTACTTGCTTTAGCATCGCTCGCAGCAGCCGCTGCTTGATGATATGTCGAAAGAGAAGCCGACATAACGGCACTGTGAGATGAACGAACGCAGCCTGAAACTATTCCGCCAGCTTTACCTCCTCCGAGTTACCAAAAGAACTATTACGTCAAAAACGAACGAATGGGTTCTTCATCTTCAACAACAGCCCACTATCCATCCATGTAACTCAGAGTTCCGTCTCGCCGCTCACAGCTTTGCTCTCCCGGCAAAGCTTCATCGATCGGTGGTCAGCCTGCTGGCGATTATTTCGTCTTCTGAGACGGATTCTCTGCCCATCTATTTTCTCAAAAAAAGCACTTGGCAAGGATCTAACAGTCTGGAGATGTTCCTTTTCTATACATTTCGAACATCACCACCTTGTCTATTAGCAGACCACCACGAGGTGCCCCAAGCGACCAGAAACAGGGAATGTTTATAGATTGCGAGATCGTGACACACAATCAGCCTTATCCCCGCACGCATCTCCCTAGGACCACGCGCGAAAGTAAAATCTGACGGGCAGGGCATGCTGTTCACCTTGCCGACAATATCGATGAGGTGCACTCACATGAAAGTAAGCAACCCTCGGCACACATCCACAGTGATGAGTACTAACTGGAGGTATGCAGCCCGGGATCGAAGCGAAGCGCCCTGGCATAGCCGTGGCAACATCTCTCGCAACTTCTCTGAGAGGGTATCCCCATGCACATCGACCGGCATTCCGGTGCTTCCCACTTCCAGTTCCGAAGATCTTGTCAACGAGTATAAAAACAACCACCAAGTGGTGCGTGCCTCGGTACACTTTCATGAGCCATGTGACAGACAAAATTAATGGATGCCATTCCGAGTATGGGAGAGTTCGGAACACCTGCAGGCACTGTTCCACAACAGCTATTCAAGGCAAATGTCGCTTGCAAGCCGAGGCATGTTGAAATGCTTTCGCGAAAAGGAGCAATTCTGATAAGTGGCCCCAATCAGCAAATTCCGTTTGGCTGTGAGGGGGCTTGCTGAGCGAAAAGGCTTGCCAGCGAAGCGAACAGTATTTAGCAGAGGGCGCAAAAGTTCCCCTTCAGCGCGAACCGCCACAGAACGACGAGGCCTGAAAAAGAAGATACCGCGGCAGCGCAGCTGCCTCACACTGTTACTCGGAGAGCCGCCATACGCTCATTGCCCCCACTCCCCAGTGGTCCAAAAATCGACGAAGAGCGCCCCCTCCCAAGCCACGCTAGCTTCGAAAACAACAGCACTTTGAGGCTTTGTCTGAAAACTTGGCCCAGCTCTGCTCGGCCGGCGTCATACACGATATGCAAAAAATTTTCCCCGCCCACGACTGGTAGAGCTATCCCACGGTGGATGGCGAGAGTTTGAATGTGCCAGGTGGGAGTGGAAGTCGTATGCCTGAAAAATGTGCTCATACACTGCCAAATTTCCTACCCCGCCTTCTGCGCCCTTAGCAGTTCTCCGTCCCCTCGCCCTCTTCC
>UYRT01000114.1:0-13321 GCA_900617915.1 Gongylonema pulchrum
TCCAAATGAAGCGCCCGTGTATATTACTGGATTTTCCCGGATTTATTGTCGAGATCGCATCACTGGCCAATTTTTATCGCTTCGTAGTGCCAAAATGTACAGTCCGACGGAATTCATTGCAGTTAATTTTCTAATCGTCAACGATGGTGAGAACAATGTAAACAACGCTGAAGAAGAGTGGCGACCATCTGAACTGATAACGCAACTTTTTCGTTTTTTGGTTTAAAAATTTTTAAGCAAACTGTACCTAAAAGTTTGAGTCATAAGCGAAATTTATCTGTGACGTTTTTGAATAAAGTTCTTCAGAAGTATTAAGTCAAAATCGCACTTCACATTTAAAAGCGGACGTGCTCGGGAAGTGTCTGAGGAGCAGCAAAATGCCGCCCGCAATAACTTTTTGCTGGCAAGGCTCTCGATGGCTCGCTCTTTCGAGGATTGCTTAGAAGCAAACAGGATCGTTGGCGTACACTAGTACCAATTTACCATCGAAAGAAATGCACTAATCAAATAGGGATTTATCTCCGTAAACAAGCGTGCAACAAAGGAAGCTTACGTTAGAACTGAGGCTATTTGAATTATTTATGTGCACCATGCGCTAAAGCGGAGCAAATTATCGACCAAAAGTTCTCAGACACATCTAACATGTTAGCCAAACAGCGTAGTTTTGATTCTGATTACATTGCGCTGAACAAAGTCTGAAATTCTGATGAACTCACTTAGTAGCTTTACCCTCTGAAAGAGCTCTTGAGACCAGGACAGAAGAACTTCTGAACAAGTAATTAAAAATACAAAACCAACCCAGTGTGATGAAACCCATGTCAGTAATGCTATTAAAACCCCACCAAATCGCAAGCATAGCTGTGCTACACTTTGATTCTGAGCTATATGTTCCGAATTAGTAGCCACCGTCCATTCGATGAATGTGCAACACTTCTTCAAAGACTGCACAACTATTTCTTGGTCAAGGTAGACATAGGCTGACAACTTCTTGCAAACCAGCATTGCTCATGTGCGATCTGACCGCAATCATATTTACACTTTGCGTTTTCATCATCACCGTTGTGTTAATTTATGGCTTGATGTTGAAAAAAGTCTGGCTATAGACCTATTTTCGATATTAAAAACCGTTTTTCGTGAAGAAACTACAGCATTCGTGGTGGATTGTGCTAGCATTAATATTAGTCATGCATAGTGTTCGGAAATTTTGATCTCTCGTTCTTTCAGCCTGGTATGCTTCCCTTCTACTAAACTATTTCATAGGCATGATGCCATAAGTAAACATTTTCTTGAAATGGAGGGTATTAGTTCCTGGCGGTTTTCTATAATCTAGAAAAATATTTCTCCGATTAGTCCGCCCTTAGTTTTAGTCATTTACTTTATCAGTTACAGCTCCTGGTTCGAACCATCACCTGCACAACTCACAAATTCCTTCGCTTGATGGCCATTGCTCTGGATAATACATGGCCGCAGCTAGGCAGTCTGAAAGACCAGCAGACTCTGCAGGAAGCATGATGCATCTTAATATTTACGCCGAAAAAACAGAAAAAAAAAAAAGAAAAGCCGATGCCAGAATCATCTGCGCATTAGCTTCCAAGTTATGCAGCTTTGGTCACAGAAGTTTTCAAAATAAACAGAGCCGCAGCAGCAATGTGGAGGAACTGGCAGTTTTTCTCTTAGCCAGCAGGCTGGCCATCTAAACAGTATAGCATTTGTCAAAGCAGTTGGAGAAATTATTTGCTGTGCAGGTGGTAGTTCGATCCAGAAACTGTTGCTGATAAAGCAATTGAGTATCACAAAGGGCTGAATCGAAGGAATATATTTTGAGGTCACAGAAGATGGTTAAAAGTAGTACATATAACATATTTCAATAAAATTTTTGGTTTTAACACCAAGCTTATGAAATAATTTAATAAAAGTGAAGCAAATCAAATTGGAACCCGGGCTGGAACACGCTGGACGGGGCCGTGCGATCATGCGTCTTTGCACCGGACTTGAAGTACTAGGTCTTTAACTGCATGAATGGTTGTTGCTTTACACCTATCTTTTGCTGTCGCTAGCGTAAATCACCATAAAGTTTTCATAACATAAATGTACAATTTCCATTTAACAATCGTTCATTAAAAGTAACCCAGCTGTTCAGTGAGAAATTTTCCCACTAAAACCTTTAAGTGCCCATATGTAACTTTTAAGTGCCCTCAAGGCTGAATTTGAAATACTCAAGCAGTACTTGAGCAGGGAACATTCCCCCCAAAATCTCAGCTTTCTAACTTTCTTGGTTCCCGAGTTAAAAATTTTCCCGCCAAAACTTTCATAAGTCTTATGTGAATACCCCACACACCTGTGAGTTGAGTCTGAAATCTTTAGCTCGTACACGCACAGGGAATATCCCTATAAAGTTTGAGCCCCTTACCATGTCTGGTTCCCCTGATTCCGTCAGAAAACTTGCATGTTTTTTTAAAGCTTTCGTAAGTGGCACCCAGGCGTCGGTGGGAGGCGATATTAAAGCGGGAGGGTCGCGCATGGTATAGGCATATACTCCCGAAGTCTCAGCCTTCTAGCTCTTCTGGTTCTCGAGTTGAAATTGGGTGTCAAAAAGTGCGAGCACACAGAAGCACAGACGCACACGTGCAACCTCTTCCCAACATACGTTTTTGCAATTTGTGTATATGCAAAAACGCATAAAAAATGAGAGACTAAAATTTTCACACACGGTGCATGACTGATTTTCCGAATACACCAAAAATTGTAGCCTTTTTCTCCAGAATAATACTTGTTTTCCAATTGACATATGGGGATAAAGTGAGTTTTGGCGCTCACTTGTGTCGCGTATTCGAACGTATGAATGATATTTATAATGAAAGGCTATTTCGCCATGGTAGTGATCTGGAACGTCAAGGAGATTAATCCTAGTACTAGTGTGCACGCAAGCGAAAATTTTGTTTGGGACAACGTTGGCATCTAGTTAACTCACTAACAAAACTGAGCAAGAACTCCGCCGTCTGAAGTCATAACATGAGGTTCAGTTGGTTTGAAAGCTAGCATTATCGTTCTTGTCCACTACACGAGCAGTGGCTACTTTCCTCAAATTTCGATTTTTCAGCTTGTTTGATTATTAAAATAACACGAATTAGTAGACTCACTACGGCTCCAGGTATCTAAAAAATATTGAATCATGTGAACAAAAATTCTAGCAAATTCGCGTTTGAACTTATTTGAGACATGTAAAAGTTGTAGAAAGCTCGTATCAGGCTTGTATCAGCTTTCAATTCGCAGTTTAGTCGCCCAGCATTTTGCAGCAGCATTGTTTGCAATTACTTTGACCAGTGCCTTTTTGTCTGGTGGCCATCTGCTGACGGCCCTGGATATTCATGATAAACGCCAGCCTAAAGTTCTTCTCAACAGGTTGTGTAGAAAAAGTAGGATTGCGAAATGGGAAAAATACTTTTACATACTTTACACAAATATACTTGTGTAATGATTACAGTTTTTAAAGGATCCGTACGATTCTGGTTCATCAACAGGTTCTCCAGAAAATGTCACGCACTTATCACAGCAAACGAGAACTGAGTAAGCTTTCCTCCAGCAGGGAGCTTTTGCAAACGCCGCCGATTCGCATCCTGAAGAAGAGCCTGCTCGTGAACGTCTTGCTAAAATCAAGGCCCGTATTATTGTCCATTTCCCCGACAATTCGGCCTTAATGATCGCAGGGATATGTACAGATCTTGCTGATCCACGTTACCTACTATGGTATGAAGTCTCCGGTATTCGCTCCACCGACCGTGGATTTCGGCGACCACTACGGTTCTATGGGATGATACGATTTCAGAATATTTATGACGGGCACATCACTGGACCACCATTGGCTTATTTTCTCGATCATATCGCCGGACAATTTTTAGCAGTTAATGGTGTTCATGTGGTTTCTGAGGATGTGGTCGATTTACCGAATTTCTATAAAATTAAAATATAGCCAAATGTCCCGAATATTAGTCAAAAAGCTGTAACAGCTAGATGAAGCTTGATCTGAGGAATATTTGTCGCTGTTACATTCTAGAATATTTATCATCTATCTGAAAAATCCTAGTTTCGATTGAATCTGACGTCAGGGCTTAGAAAAGTTCAAAAATATTTGTAGCAAAGTGGTCATTCCAGGTAATGAAAAAGCTGCGAGGACGTGACTTTGCAAAGATATTCGGTATTCACACGTATCTAAATACTTCTTTGAGGCTAAATTCAATGCGAACAGGAATAGGGGAAGTTTTCAATTTTATCGCAAACTCAAAAACGCGCTTGTTTTGTGCATTTCATAATCCTTCTGTTCCGATATCCTGCGCATTTTCTAACCTGTATTTTTCGGTGAACAACTGCTCAGTGGAAAAATGACGAGCTACATGCAGACTCTGGCTGAAAAGCACTCGGCTTGCTGGCGCGGTAGTGTGTTTTTATACATTTTTGTATATATGCGAGTTGCAAAAACGCATATTAGGAAAAGGCTGTGTGTGTGTGTGTGTGTGTGTGTGTGTGTCTGCGTGTTCACACTTTTTGTCACCCACTTTCAACTCGAGAACCAGAAAAGCTAGAAGGCTGAAACTTTAGAATTACGTGCCCATACCATGTGCGACCCTCCCTATTTAATTTCATCACCCGCGGAATCCTGGGTGCCGCGTATAGACGCTTTGAAAAAATATGCAAATTTTTTGGCGGGAAAACGATCTTGGAAACCACACAAGCCAAAGGGCTGAAAGTTTATAAGAATATTCCTTGTGCATGTGCTAGCTAAAGATTTCATATTCAGCCCTAGGTATGTATGGTACTCACGTAAAGGCGTATGAAAGTTTCTGCGGGAAAATTACTAATTCGGTAACCAGAAAAGCTGGAAGGTTGAAATTTTAGGGGGATGAAAGTTTAGTTTCTTCCAAATGAGCACTGCCTATATTCAATCTGCTTGCTATCTTAACGACATTTCGCACCTCTTCATCTTCGACGTGTTAATTTATGAGCTGATGCGGGAAAAAGTTCTAGATATAGGATAATTCCATGTTTAAAGTTGGTTTGTCATACAGGAAGTGCAGTGTGGACGAGGGATTATGCTGATGGTGGTTATGCATAGTGTATGAAAGTTGTGGACTTCTCACAATCTCCGATCGATTTTCGCTCTTTTTTTTAATGTAATTACACTCTATTATGATGATGATTTATTAAAACTACTGATTTTGTGCTAAGGACAGGAGAAAACATTAGGGGTTACTTTTAGCTAACTTTATGAATTTGCGAAATGCTTTTGCCCGCTAGCCCGTTGTAATGCTTACTTACCTCGGCAATTCATAGTCTGGTCCACCAACTGACAAGCTCGCAAAGTTCTGCATTAACAAGTGAATGCGGTCAGTTTGCTGAGAGAATATTATTTTCTTGACACCCTTCTCCTGACCAGGTGTTATTTCGATTTCCACACTTTTTTGTTTTAATGTTTTATATTTCTCATCGTATTTTTGAGTCTCTCCGCCTCCTTATCACCTGCTCATAGCTGTACTGGCTGTGAAACAAAGGAAATGCAATAGGGGCTATTCTGCGTTGCACAGAAATTCCTCGAGCAGCCAGGTTGCCAGGCGTTGGTTTGCACACTTACCGTGATCATTGGTACAAGGCTAGCACCACTGTAATGCCGTTATATGCAGGAATTGAATGTGTCGAACTACTGTTCCCGGGGAAAACGTATCCGGAGAAGCAGCTTTAGGCGTTTTTGCAAGTAAGTAAATGCAAGCCAGGCTGGAACGCACCAGGCTTGCCGGTGCGATCATTTTTTGCACAAAACTAGCAGGTCGCTAATAGCAAGAATGATCCCTACGATGTAACCTAACACTTGGGCTCACATGGGCAGTTTTTTGGCCCCTTTCGGCGTGATTTGGGATGAAGGTGGTGCATTGTAGAGCCGCGTGGACCACTCGTGTGAAAATTTAATTTCAAATTCATTTCACCAGATAAGCGTGGTTCTCATGTACGGGCCAGTAAATTTTTTGGCGATAAAAGTGCTAACTCGGCGACTAGGAAGGCTGGAAAGCTGAAATTTTAAAGAAAATCCAGCAGCTCATCCACGTATTATCTCATGCTGAACATTGTGCGGTGTATATTTGATTATTGGCTACGAAGAATGTAACTGACCATTTCTTTAAAGCTAAAATGCCAATTCGCAATCTGGCCATAATCATGCCGGCACTTCACGTCAATTTTGTTTTCGACATTTCACGTATAGCTTGATTTCGGAGAAATTCTGGACGCAGACCAGTTTGGCAAATAATATTGGTTTGCCGTGATAAAACTGTATTACTCATGAGGGATTATGCTAATATTAGTTCTGCCCAGTGTACGAAGGTTTTTCGCCTCTCCTAGTCTCGGCCCAATTTTTACTTTTTTATATACATACACGCCATTACAGTCAACTGCGATTTTTAGTCAACTGTGATTTTTTACAGTCAACTTTGATTTAGGACGTTTTAGGAGAAGTTTCTTTATGAGCTCCTGCTTTTATCCGTTAGTCCAATGTGGTGTTTACTTACATTGAATAGCCGCAGGTTCATGGTTCAGTCAACTGGCTGAAAAATTCTCCATTTACGTTGACCAGTGTTGCATTGCTTAGCGATCAGTTTGCTGAAAAAAAAAAAACAGCTTAATCCTTTAGTATTCACTTGACTAGTTGCTGTTTCAAAATTTTCTACGTCACTGATGCAATATTATTAATTGCTGAAACGGCATGACTTGGTAATTTAAATAGCGGTGATTCTGCAATGGTTCCTCGCCTTGTGAAGAAGGAGGTAGCATGCATTACATTTCCAACTGTACCTACGAGCCTCTTTGCTTACCTAGCACACTGGCGTACGCTTAGGTCTCATAAAGATCTCTAAAAAAACACGTAAACTTGCGAAAGTATAAATTTTTGTTAGCATGTGAATTTTTCCTATCAGTCTTGTAGCAGTCTTGCATAGTTCTCTTAGTGACCGCCAAGCATAGGAGCTAATTCAACGTTACAAGGGAATTCCTCGGAGCTTTCTGTGGATAATCTGGTGATTACTGTTTAAAGCCAGTACCGCTTAAAAATGCCCTAGTAAGCTTATATGGAATCTCCAGCTATTGTACCCGAGAAAAGATGCAAGTAGATTTTTAGAATAGTTCCTGGCTAGCTAGCTTATAATGGCAATTTTAAAAAAAGCTACAAAAAACTCAGCCTAGCATTGTTGGCCGATGATTTTGCCCTGTATTTATGTATTCTGTTTGCAAAAAATTTCAGGATCTATCCAAAAAATGGCAAAACGTCTTGCACTTTTTGCCTTGTACATGTCAAACTTATGTGTGACAGCAGCGCCGCGGGTAAATCATTAATATTTTGACTTTAAATTATTTGCAAAACAAATTTAGCAGCAGTGATACAGTAATATAATATGTAGCAATTTCATTTTTAGCCATTCTGAATTGGCATTTTACCTCATATCATTGTTATCATGCGGCTGAAAATCTTATGCCAAAAACTTTGCTCGTTCTTTGGAGGCCATTATGAGATCTAGACACGCCTAAACGCTGATATAGGGCTGTAGAAAACACGTGCTCCCCTTCTATGTGTGAAAAAAACGATTTCCAGTTTAAATGTCAAGTATGCTTATATCACGATTTCCAGTTTGAATGGCATCATGCCAACTCGAGAATATACTTGAAAATGGTAGCCGAGGCTTATAGCTAAGCGGAACTTTGAATTGCACCTTCGCCTCGTGTAAGGGTACGATGAAAATATTTGTAATGGAAATATAACGCCATTTTACAGCAACGTCCCTTTCTTTTCTACATGTAGGAAAAGACTGAAAATTTTGCTAAAATAAGTGCATATTTTCAATTGTAAAGCACAATCCACGTACACTGTTAATGACCTGATTGCATCGAGATTAGATGCGTAACGGGTGGCCGCGCCGAATGTTCTGGTAGGCATTGCTACCGGGTTCATAGCAGGAACGCATAAAACAATATGCACTCTGCGGATTTTTGTACATATGAATGCTAATCCAGTAATCATAAACTTTGATGAATTCAAATTCTAAAAAACTAACAGAAATGGAAGGAGCTAATAAAATATATTTTTTTACTCAACGACTAAAACTTTTACAGGAACCACATAATTCTGACGCACTAGAGCAGCAGGAGATAAACGACGAAGATCTCCAGGATGTTTTCGCAGATGCAGTTGTTGATTTGAATCTTGAAGACGAGCCTGCACAACAACTCCATGCTGAACTTATTGTACGTCCTGCTGTCCATTTCCCGGACAATTTGATCTTGTTGCTGTCGGGGATATGCGAACAATTCGCTAGTCCAGCTTGTGAATTATTTTATGAACTTTTCGGTACTAGGTCGACCGATCCTGGATTTCAACCTCCATAAGGGTTTTTTGGAGGGATACGGAATATAATAGCTACTGCGTGTGCTTTACTGAATTTTTATCAGCTTGTTTTCTTGATCGCCCAGATGGCCAATTTTTTGCAGTTAATGATACTAATGTGATTCATGATGTAAACCGTTCGGCGAACTTTTTTTCAGTTACTATTTCGCGAGCCAGGAGTCTTCCATTATGTGCTAACATTTTGTACGTCGCTAAAAGCGAATTATCTATATTTCGCCTATAATTACGGCGAACTTAAAAGTGCCTTTCTTCCCGGATAACTTTTCTTCGGAATAAATCTGGAAAAGAGATGTCACGTGGCTCCGTAAGGTACTACACCCCACCACAGCGAAATGCTTTTCCTCTCCACACGCAGGGAAAGACTGAAAATATTGCTAAAATAACTGCATATTGTCAGCTGTAAAGCAACATCCGCGCACACCGTTAATGATCTGATTGCTTCAAGATTAGTACAGAGACGGTTGGCCGCACCAAAAGTTTTGGTGTGGCCATCCGTCTCCGTACTAATCTTGAAGCAATCAGATCATTAACGGTGTGCGTGGATGTTGCTTTATGCGCTACTGGGTTCGTAGTAAGGGCGCATAAAGCAGTATGCATTCTTGTACACATTAATGTTAATCCAATAAGCAAAAATTTTGACAAATTAAAATTTTAAAAAAATCAGGTGAAGCTGGAAAAATCTGTAGAAAAACTGACGCAGTCTAGCCTCTCAGCTGCGTAGTTATCTAGTTTTGCAATAGATTTAGACAACTAGCTCGTTCTTTGATCAGCACGCTGACGAACCAGACGTTCGTCTTCCGTCCTAAAAAAAAAACTAACAGTAATAGTAAGAGAATTTTTTAAAGTCAACGACCAAACTTTTACAGGAACCACACAATTCTGATATGCCAGAGCAACAGGACTATGAAAATCTCCAGCAAGAGATTGCTTTCTCAAACGCCCTTGATTTGCGTTTTGGAGACGAGCCTCGTACTGGACTTGCTGTCGGTGCTCCAGTCTATTTTGAGGATAATTCGATCTTAATGCGCACAGGGATATTCGAAAAGTCTGGTGATTCACCTTATGAATTACATTATCGGTTCTTCTGTATTCGGTCGACTGATCCCGGATTTCAACCTCCACAAGATTTTTTTGGAGAGATGCGAATTAATAATAGCTATGACGTGTACCTTACTGAATTTTTGTCAGCTTCTCTTTTTGATCGTTCAGCTGGCCACTTTGTTGTAATTGATGACGTTGATATGATTTGTAATATAAACAATTCGACGAACTTTTTTTCATTTACTATTTTGAAAGCCTGGGATGATGGAAACGATAGTGCTGGTGGCGAACATATCAGTGATCATGAAAATGATGTTGGTGATGACGAAAATGACAATGGTAGCGGAAACAACGGAACTGACTGTGTTGATGAAGAAAATAATACTGATCATGAAAATGGCAGTAATAATGGCGCTGACGATCATATTAACGTTTCGGAGATATAGCTACAGGGAGCGAGAGTGATAGAACATTTCCCTTCGTTTTTGTAATCATATCGTGTCTGAAAATTCCAGTTTATTCATCCGTAGCAATTTAGAATAAAGCTCTTTATAGTTTAAAATCGAAAACTACAATCCACATTCATTCTGTATGAAAGGCGAAGGCAGTCGTGAAATCCATCAGTGATTGCAAATGCAACAACCGTCCTCTAACAAAACTGTTGACGGTGCGGTGTAGCATGATAGCAAGCTAATGTGCGATTCTCTAGCATGGGCCAGTGAGATTTGTTTTCTGCAAGAAATGGTGCAACAATCAAGATAGCTTACCAAGATTGCTTTAAATAGATTAGGTATTGAGGTGAAGCAGATTATCGACTTGGAGCCTTCAGCTTTAATGAGATACAGCCATTAGGTTAGCTTAGTAACCTTAGTTTGATCCCAGCAACGTAACGCTGACTACAAAGTCTGTGTTCCAGCACGATGATGAAGCCACTTCGTAGTATTTTCTTCTGTGGAGTTATAGAAGTCAAAACCGGAAAATTTGGAGAATAAGTGGAAATGTAATTTATAAACCAAGGACTGATGTGAAGGAACCTGTGTTAGCGATGTTACTGGGATGCTTCTGCGCAGCGAGCGCCGTTTTGCTATCCTTCGATCTTGAACTGTATATTCCCCGAATTAGTAACCACCGTTTGGTCGATGAATGACCGACATTTCTTCAAAAATTGTTTAGGTGGTCAATTAATTAATTGTAAGTACTTTGCACTAATAACAGACGTTTCATAGCTATCAGTAAAGCGAAAGCGTGCCCTGTCGATGGATTTTTTTTCTCTCATCATCCATGCGTAACAGCACAGCGGTGCTGAAGCAACGAGCAAGATAATTTTACTTTGGGATCTTGAAGACAGCCTCTGGGAAATTTGCGCCAATCTATAGCTCTTTTATGTTTAGGGGCTGGATGTAATAGCCACGACAGGCAAAGGCTGTCAACTTCTTTCAAATGAACACTGTCTATATTCAATTTGCCTGTAATCTTAAAGACATTTTGCATCTCTTCACATCCGACATTCATAAATTGATGAGGAAAAATTTCAAGTACAGAATAGTTCCATGTTTAAAGTTCGTTCGCCATACTGAAAATGCTGTGTAGGCGAGGATTACGCTAATGCTAGTTATACATGAAACTTTTTAACCTCCCGATTTTTGCTTCTTTTTAACACAAATACATGGCATTACAACCGCCATTTATTATAACTATGATTTTCAGTAATTCCTTTCCTTCTTTTAACTAATTTTATGAATTCGGAAAATGCTTTTGTCCTCTAGCCCATAGTGATGCTTATTTACTTCGGCAATTCATAGTCTGATCCACCAGCTGACAAGCTGACCAGTCATTTTGTCCAGCGCTGCACTGCCAAGTGGGTGTGATCAGCCTGTCAAGAGAAACTTTTTTCTTTGGATTCCCTTCTCTAATCAGCTGTTATTTCTAACTTTTGCACTCTACCGGTGTAACACAATCAAATCGCCAAGGCTGTACAACTTTCTCGTTTACATCCATGATTATGGCATTAGTTTCCCAATTTTTTAGCTTTTTCATTGGAAAATGAAAATGCATTACTTTTTCTACCGTATCTGTGAGTCTCTCCGCCCACCTCGCGTCGTCTCATAGTTTTCTGTACTGGCCGTGAAACAAAGGAAATGTAATAGCAGTTATACTGTGTTTCACAGAAGTTCTTCAAAGAGCTTACTATGATCACTAGTTCAAAGCAGGTACCGCTGAAGTGGCGTGATAAGCAGAAAATGAATGTCGAGCTACTGTTCCCGGGAAAAGTGCGCTCGGAGAAGTAGGTTTTTACACGTTTTTGCATGTATGCAAATGCAGTCGTTGGCAGCGCGCACCGAGCGGGCCTGTGCGATCATGCGTTTTTGCAGTATTTTGTGCTGTTGCAAGATCGCTTGGAGTTTCAGTGCCTAGAATATGGCATACTGATTCTCGACATTAACGGAATGAATTGTGCGTCCACTTGGTACTTGGTCAGGGTGTTTCTTAAGAATTTCACTTTCTGTCTTTTTTGGTTTTTAACTTAGTAATCTTTTTGTCAAAAATTTTAGCGGGTTGTTTATGAAATATTTAAGTTGTAAAAGGGTTTGGGGATATCCTCTCAAAATTTCAGCCTCCCAGTTTTCCTGGTTCCCGAGTTAGCGATTTCCCCGCCATAACATTCATGTGCTCGTACACGAGGTCGGCCTACATGTGCGTGAGGGATACTACAGCGGTTTTGGTGCAGCACTTGACCGGGGAACCCACTGACAAAATTTTGGCACTGGAACGTGCTTGGTTGCCGAGTTGAAATAACGGAACAGACGAGCAAACACACGTGCATACGCATACACACGAACACACGCAAACATACATACACACACATCGGGGTTATCACAGTATGCGTTTTTGCGTGCATGTAAATTGCAACCCACTCTGGAACGCACCAGACGAGCTGGTGCGATCATGTGTTTTTGCATCAGACTTTGAAGTACGTCTCTCATACAGGGGGAATAGCGAAGAAAGAAGGGGCCCCACATTATGCCACCATTCAGCTGAGGACAAGATTTGATCATTTGTGCGAATAGACGAATTAACGGCACACCGCTTCCTCGCGCATTGACCAGGACATCTTCAACTTCCAAGCTTTCGCAGTTCTTGAGGCTAAATGAACTAGTACACCTCTCATTTCCAACTACCGCTTCATTTTGATGTTCCTCTCCCCTCTTCGCCTTCCCCCTCCTGCCCTGGCCAGGACGCTAGTGACTTTGACGGGACCACTTCCGTATCCCTATCCCCGCCTAATTCGCCGCCACTAGCAAGTGACGTGAATTCACATTTGCCGCCTATAGTAACTGATCGCAGCAGTACGTCAACGGGCCGCGCCGCGCTTGTAACGTCGATAAATCTCACTTATTTCTTACGCGCAACCACTGGGCGTTGGTTGTCCGTAAGAAAAAATTCCATGGGCTTCCTTTCAAATTCTTTCAAATCGCAAGTGCTCTGTCCCATGACGACTACGATCAGTGCAGGAGGGGCGGGGTGTGGAGGTGTGCTGCGTCTGTGCGCGGTACAGGGTACCGAAAGTATACAGGGGACTACGAGTTGTTTGAATGGGGACTGCGTGTGGTGCGCACACCAGCTGCAATTGGTGTGTACGATGGCTGCGTGTGGGTGTAGGGGGCATGATTGGTACTACACAGCACAATCGTTTCACTGTACTTCCATTTGGCGGCTGTACCGTATTTCATTTTGCTGGCAAATACACCTGGAGAAGGGGATCTGGGGGAACTTTGGATTTACGTGAGAAAAACGTGCGTTGTTTTATTACAAACGTGTTGTTGTACATTCGTATTCCTG
>UYRT01000115.1:0-13295 GCA_900617915.1 Gongylonema pulchrum
TTTGAAATCTTTAGCTAGTACATGCACAGGGAATATCCCTACAAAGTTCCAGCCCCTTAGCTCATGTGGTTCCCGAGATCGCTTTCCTGCCAAAAAAAATAGCAGATTTTTTTAAAGCGTCTGTACGCCGTACCCAGGCCTCCACGGGGGGATGAAATTAAAACGGGAGGGTCGCGCATGGCGTAGGCACATATCCCCAAAGTGTCACCCTTCTAGGTTTTCTGGTTCTCAAGTTGCAAGTGGATGACAAAAAGTGCAAGCACACACATACACAAACAGCCTCTTCCCAATATGCGTTTTTGCAATTCACATGTGTGCAAAAACACATAAAAATGCAAATTTTTGGGAAGTCCGATGAGTGTCAAAATGCACTTTGCGATAAAATTGAGTATTTGTCATGCGTGCGTATGAGGAATTTCATTTCCGAGATGAATTAAGGCCACATTTGAGTATGAAATATCCTTACAAAGTTTCAGTTTCGCGGCTTCGTTGGTAAGCGAAATAGCCACTTCGCTACAAATATCTTTGGAGTGCCTTGTGACGTAGCGCAAGTGCAAATCGAAACTCATTTTAGGTACACGATTGGGTACCCATGTGAATAATAAATACTCTGACAAAATTTCAGATACTGTTTCCCGGCTAGTTTTTTGAGTTAGCACAATGGTAACTGCTAACTTTGACCTTTAACGTGAATTTGAAACCTTTAGCTCATACATGCACATTAAATATCCCCACAGAATTTTAGTTTTCTATCTTGTCTGGATCACGAAATCGTTTCCCACCAAAGAAATCTGTATATTGTTTTTCGGGGATCCGCACGCGAGATCTAAACGCGTATGAGCGAAGATTTTAAAAAAGAAGGGTGACACAGGGGTGGGAATAAGATCCAAACATTTCAGCCTCCAGCTTTCCTGGTTGATGATCTGAAAGTGGGCGACAAAGTTCACTCGCTTCCGAACACACACACATGTGTGACTCTCGAGAACGACAATCGTGTTTTTATGCGTTTTTGCTCGCAGTAAAAACGCATAAAAATGCAATTTTCACAAAATATCAGTAATTAAGCCGACGATATGTTTTTATTCGATAAGCTAAAGATTTTTTTTTTTTGTTTGCTGCTTAGAAAAACGGGAGATGTAGGGGTTCGCCGTTTGTATTGTTTTTATGCATTTTTTGCACCTATGCAATGCAAAAACGCATATCGTCGAGGGGTTGTCTGTGTGTATGTGTGTGTTTCTGTGTGCGCGTCTGTAACGAGTTATCATCTCGAGATTCACAAAAACTACAAGGCTGAAACTCTGGTAACTTAATCTACACCTACGTGAGATACTGTGCCCTCAAAATGGGTGCTCACTTCCGCGTGGCTCTCACGTAGGAGCACGTGAAAGCTTCTTTGGCGGGAAAGTGCTTTCAGGAATGGCGCGAGCTAGGAGCCTGAAAGTTCACTGAAATGTTCCTGGGCCACGTCTAACCCAAAGATTTCAAATCCAGCCTTCACGCATCCTTAGATCTCACGTACGCACACGTCAAAGTTCAGACTGGAATCATGCCAACTCCAGATTTAAGCTGAACAAGAAGTTGGGAAGAGGTGTAGTTCAGCGACGTTACTTGTCATTCACTGTTTTGTCAGTGAAAGTAAATTAAGCTTCCTAGCCTCTCTGCATCTCACGTACGCACACGTAAAAATTTCACGCAGGCAATTTTACAACTTCAAAATTGAAGCAACAAGCGTAGCCGACGGTGGCGATTGACTAGATGCACGTAAAAACAACTTTCACCTCTCTTTCATTTCTCACGAGCACGTGAAATATGACATAACTCCGCTACCAGAGCATCTGAAGTGCTGAAACTTTCTGAGCGTGGTTCAGGATCATGTTCGAGAAGGCGCGCACGGAGACAGCAGCACGTTGCCACTCACGTATGAAAACGTGAAATTTGACGTAACTCCGCAACCAAAGCAACTAGGAGTGCTTAATTTTCTGGGCAATGATTGGAAATCACTGAGATAATTCTTAACAGTCGTGGTGGCTGCTCTCAATTCTCTTAGCTTAGGTAGAAGCATCTGTCGGAAAAGACAGCGCCATTAACAACAAAAACCTGCAGGGAGCTGTGCAAAAAACGCATCTTCGCACCGGCAGCCGGTGCACTGTCGACTAAGTTAAATTCATAAGCAGTTAACAGTATTTCGACTGCTCCTGTGGTTGTGTACGTATATAAATATGTATATGTGTATTATGCTGTTTTATTATGCGCTTTGTGCTGTGTAACAGCGGTAAAAAACGCATATTGCCACGGGGTTGTTTGTGTGTGTGTGTTTGCGTGTGTGTGTCCGCAGCAACTTGTCCGCAACTTTCAACTCGAGAGCCACAAAAACTAGGAAGCTGAAAATTTAGGGGGGCGTTCCCCACCCACGTGTAACCCCGCAAGTTTAAATTCAGCCTTCCCGTGCCCGCGGGTAACACGTACGGCCCCATAAAAGTTTGGACGGGTAAAATTTTTATCACGGGAATCACGGAAACTAGAAGGCTGAAGTTTCGTAGGAGTGTCCCTTGCTCACTCGCGACCCAGAAAATTGAAATTCAGTCTTCTCCTGCCAGCAGGTAAGACGAATAACCCCGTGAAAATTTTTGCGGGTAAATTATTGTCTCCGGAACCGCTAAATATACGAAACTGAAATTTTAATGTAATGGTCCCCTGCCCACGCTCGACCTTGTCTTTTCAAAGTCAGCGTTCCCTCACCTTCGGGCATTACCTACGCCCCATGAAAATTTTGGCGGGGAAGTGCAAAACCATTAGCCGGCAGTTTTTCGGTGAGCGGATTTGCACAAAACGCGTGATCACAGCGGCTGCCCTGGTGCGCGCCGCTATTTATTTTAAATGTGCGATCAGACGATGTTTAGCATAGAACTGTTATCAAACATCTGGTCCTGTTGAAATATCGCTGTTTGCTACATCTACACATATGTTTTCTTGCTTTGCGTGCGTCATCTTTAATCGGATTTCTTCAAAATCGGTTTTGCCAATATGAAGCGAAGCCATCATCTGGATCATTTCTTCAGCTCCAGCTTTTATTACTTAACTTTGTTTAACTCTCACTCCCGCCTTTTTTGCATTGCGTTTCATCCGCAATTTTCTCACATTAAAAATTTTTCAGCTTTTTTTGTGGATAGCTATTTTACAGCAAATGAGAAAGCGGGTTAATCAACATAATTAGTGCACACGTATCTCTCAACATGGGCTTTTATAGGGCGAATAGCTTGCGACTTGAAGAAATTCACGCGGGAGACGATGCCCGGCGCACAATACTACGATGGTAAGAAGCTGAATATCCCGATATCTACGGAAGCTGGAATGGAACTGTACGAGCGCTGGATACATCAAGGGATCAGTAGTGTTATGTCTGCCATTGCTAAGCAGCGGTCTGTAATGTTTTATAGTTTTCTCAAAGACAAAGGACAGATGATAGTTAAAACTAAGACATTTTATTTTAGTGCTGAAAATTTGAACGAATATGAGAGGAGTCGCTTGTACAGATGCTCCAAGATCGCTGAAGATATCTATCAACATGCTAAGTGCGTCATCAGAGTGATCGACGTCGATTCACGACGAACGCACATCGGAAAACGTTAGGCTAAACATTTTCGTTATTTTTGCTTCGCTGCGATCCCATAAATCCAGCAGAAGCTTCACAGAAAGTGTTTTTATGCGTTTTTTCACGTATGCAAGTGCAAAAATGCATATTGTGACAACCCATGGTATGTTTTGTATGTGTGTGTATGTGAGTGTATATGTGCATCCGTCCGAGTGTTTCAACCCTTCAACCAAGCAAGCTCCGGCGTTGAAACCAGTGGGTTCCCGACTAAGTGCTACCCCGTGAGCGCTGTACCAATCTTCATGCGCTTCTGAGCTACGCGTACAAGCGGATGAAAGTTTGGTGGGAAAATTGTCGAGCCGACTTTAGTAACCAGGTTGATGCTGAGAGCCTAAATGGCGAAGGTACGATAGATTATAGCATGAAGGAACAACAGTATGAGAAAAGAAGGCAACAGTGAGATAAGACCTTTCGGCCCATTAATTCATATAACTCGGAAACAGGAAGAAGCTGGGAAGCTGAAATTTTAAGGGGATGTTCCCCGTCTACGTGCAAGTTAAAGATTTCAAATTCACTCCCGAGCAGTTTTGGTAATCACGCGCGGGCGCGTGAAAATTTTGGCAGGAAAATTACCAACTCGGGAACCAAACAGGCCGGGAGGCTAAAAAATTGAGGGGGCGTTCCTCGACCACGTAAAAGCTCAAGATTTCAAATTCAGCCCCCACGTATGCATGGTTCTCACATATGGGCACTTGAAATTTTTGGCGGGAAAACTACTCACTGAACAGCCGGATTCTTTTCTAAGAGCGACTGTTCGACGGAAATTGTTTATTTTCCTTTATGCAAAACTTACGATGATTTGCACTAGTGGGCGAACAAGGTTAGTGTAAAGCAGTAACTATTCATACAGTTAACGACCTCATGTTTTCTTCCTTGTGTCACTGAGAGTGAAATTTGAATAATGTTACGTGTGCTGTTTTGACGAATAAAATTTGAGCTTCCTAGCTGTTCTGACTGCTTTTAGTTTTCTAGCTTTTCTGGTTCTTTAATAATTTTCCAGCTAAAAATTTCACATTCCCGTATGTGAAACATGAGCCTGCGTAAAAGTTGATAACTCGCTCTTATGATCGCACTTGGCGTAGAAACACACACATAAAGTTTCAGCATTTGAGCTTACTTGGTTACGGAATTAAAACAACTGGACAGACGAATACACACACAGGCTGAGTCGTCACTGTAGTGAAGGCGTTTAATGTGTTGGAAAATAAAAAAGCGTTTACTGTTCTGCTCACAGGAGGAAAAATTTTTCTGATCAGGGTACTCGTCCGTCCATCAGCTTGCTTATTTCCATCAATTGCCGAATCTAACAGAAGTATTTTTACGCTGCTGTGTATACCACATAGCTTTAATAAATGGCCTGCACACCGACTGCTGTTGTGAAGATGCATTTTTTGCATAATTCCCCGCAGGTTTTTGTTTCTAAAGTCACCGGTTTTTCCGGCGAATGCTTCTAGCCAAGATAATTGAAACTAGCTAACAGGGAGCCGTACGTGGATACCACGCTGATAAGAGCACTCATTTCGGAGATGGTGGCCCGTACACGCATGTAGATTAACTTGTCAAAGCTTCAGCCCTGCAGCTTTTGTAGGTCTTGAGATAAAAAATCGGTATAAACGCACACATTGACACACAGACAAACCCACAGACAAACCTTCATCAGTATGCGTTTTGCATTGAATAGATGAAAAAAACACATAAAAAACACGTGTTATTTCACGTGGTTTGAAAGGAAAATTTGGATAGTGCTAAAGATTTTGGCATATATCTGGTCGAAGTGATGGATTGCGGTCAGTAGTGAAGTAGTGAACCAGAAAAGAAGGCCGTGATCCTTCAGTAGAGATACAAACAGAACCTATTTTAGCAAAGAATATTTACAATTTAAGTGGAAAAATTCCAGGCGGCCGGATTCACAGATTTAATAACTTATTATTTGGACGGAGTAAGAACACTTTTGGAGCATTATTGCATCTCAGTCGCCCTGAATATCGCACAAGGCGAAGTGTTATTAGCCGACAACATTTCAAGTTGTATAGTGAATACGAGCACATGACACCGATCGGGATTATCGGCAAATACTTATCAAAGACAGTGAAAAGGATCAAAAACAAGCATCCTCGTGCTTCGTATGTTTCCAGCTTTTGCCACTGGTTTTATCGATTGCCTATTCAGTGCTAGGGAAAAGTGTTGCAAGTCGGACTGTAAAATAAAAATTTAGCTTAAAAAACTGAGTTTAGTGTGCCGTTGTCAAATGCGCAGTAATAAAATGAGCCAGGGAGCATTAAATTAAGGCATCAAATGGGCTGGAAAAGTACTAAAGAAAAAGCATGTGCCACCCTAGTATGAACTTGCCAACGATCTTTCTAAGTCCAGAATAGATGTCAGATTTTTATTTGGTCCTACAAAGGTGATTTATGCAAGATGTGCTGTAGCAAACAAACGTCTCTATACGTACGCATATCTGCTTGTGCTTATTTGTACGTCTGTACGTATGCTTGTGTATATGTTTGTGTGCACTTGCCCGAATAATTTGACCCAGAACTACGAAAGCGTGCGAGAATACTTCTGCCCATATACGAGGCATAAACTGGATTCAATTTCCACTTTTTATGCGTCTTCCATGCAACGCTAGAGAGCTTCAAAGAACACATATTTCAACAACCCTGTCTGTGCGATTATTTGTCCGAGTATTTTTACTCAGCAACCACGCAAGCTTTGATGCTACAATTTTGCCAGTATGCTTTCTGGTTAAATGCGGCCTCAGGAACGTGATATCAACTACCACGCACGCCCACGTCTTATATCCGGGCATGTGAAATTTTGGCGGGCAAATTGCTAACTCGGAAGTTTTGGCGGGCAAATTGCTATAAAGCTGGAATTTTAAGGAAATGTTCGTTATTCATGTACAACCGAAAGATTTCAAATTCAGCTCTCCAACACTTCTGAGTCTTACATGAGGAAAAATGGAAATTGTACATTAGGGACCAGAAAAGCTAGAAAGCTGAAAGTTTAAGAAGCTATTCCCTGTCCACTTACAGCTTAGAGATTATTTTAAATTCAATCCCCAGGTGCGCATGGCACTCACGCGCTGGCACGTGAAAGTTTGAGCGGGAAAACTGTCAACTCGAGAAATGGCTGAGAGTTGGAAAGTTTAAATTTTAACGGAATTTTCCCGGTCCAAGTACAACGTAAAGATTTCATGTTCGGCACTCAGGCAAACGTAGTATTTAAGTGTAGGCATGTGAAAATTTTGACGGGAACATTGCTAATTCGGGAGCCAGAAAATGTGGAAAGCTGCAGTTTTAATGGAATCTCCCCTATTCAAATACAGTTTAATGATACCCATGTACGATTAAAAGATTTCAAATTCAGGCACTCAAAACTGTCTGGGTCTCACGCACGGACACGTGAAAATTTTGGCGAAAAAATTGTTAATTAGGAAACGAGAAAAGTATCACGAGAAAATATGCTGGTGATGAAGACCAATACGTTTAAAGACGGCGTCACAGGAGATTTCATTCACTTCGTGTGGACGACGGCTTAGAATACTTCTGTTTCCTAATTTTAATGGGAAATGGTGCACTTCAATTTTGGATACGGGCTGTGCTCCCCAAGATTACATGATTGTGCAAAGTTGCACTACAGCATAATACCAGCGATACTCGTATCCGCTACAGCAAAAGTAGTGCGCACAAGAAGTAACTGGTGTTCTTCGTGGGGTTTTTTTTGCGCACCAACAACTTTCTGTTTGTTGGGCCGCTGAAGCCGACATCGATAATTGATACACCATACAGCTGAACTTCGAGGACCAGTAAGTCACAAATTCTAGTTTCTGGGGTTCTAAGCGATCCTACTACAGCACGAAATAGTGCAAAAACGCATTATCGTAGCGGCCTGCCTGTTGTGCGTCATCAGTGATTTCTGTGCTCAGAATTCAACTCCAAATTTCAGCCTTAATATTCCCAAAAACTGAAAAATCACACAGTGAAAAAATTTGAAGCAAAAAGCTTATTTGTTTTATTGATAGCTCGAATAATAATCTCAGTCCAAATTATAGATTATACTACAATCTGAAGGCCAAAACAATACAAGCTGGAAAATTTGAGACAATGCAGCAATACATCAAACACTTTTGAGGGGAAGGTCTGCAGTATGGTTCAATCATTACTGCAATCTGATGTATGATTACAGACCTGAATTCAAACTAACTTTATGATTTGAGAGTCGACAGAGCCAAGAACAGGAAATTTTGAGATTTTTCCGCACGCAAGACGAGCACGGAAAAATTTGATAACCCAGGCTGGAACGCACGAGGCGAACCGGTGCAATCATGCGTTTTTGCACCAAACTTGAATTAGGTTAACTGCATGAGCGATTGTTTCTTCACACCTACCATACGCGCTCAATACCGTAAATCATCGTAAATTTTGCATAAAAGGAAATAAACAATTCCTGTTCAGCGGCCATGTTTTGAAAACTACCCAGCTGTTCAAAGAATTTAAGTGCCCGTACACGAGAACCAGGGAGGCTGAATTTAAAACCTTTAGATTGTATTTGGACGGGGAATATTCTTCTAAAATTCTAGCTTTCCAGCTTCTCTGGCTCCCCAAGTTTGCCACTTTCGCGCCAAAAAAGTATCACGGGGCCGTACGTGAGAACTACGCATGCCTGGGGGCTGAATTTGATAATTTTAAGTCACACATGGGTTGGGAACACTCCCTGAAAATTTCAGCCTCTCAGCTTTGCTAGTTCCTGAATTAGCCATTTTTCCGCCAAAAAATTTCACGGGACCGTACATGAGAACAACTTATGACTGGGGGCTGAATTTGATGGGTTTATGTTTTACTTGTGGTGGGAACATTCCTTGAAAATTTCAGCCTCCCAGTTTTCCTAGTTCCCAAGCTAGCGATTTTCGCGCCAGGAATCCTTATGGGATTATACGCGGAAACCACGCACAACTGGGGGCTGAATTTGAAATCTTTGAGTTATATGCGGACGGGGAACATAACCTCAAAGTTTCAGCTTTCTGTCTTTTCTCGTTTCCGAGTTATCAATTTTTCCGCCAAAAATTTCACCCCCTCGCACGCGTAGCCCAGACTTGCATGAGAGTTGGTGCCGAAGTTCTAGGGTGGCACTTGGTCGGGGAACCTACTGGCAAAATCTTGGTGCTGGAACTTGCTTGGTTGCGGAGTTGAAATACCCGGGCAGACGAACACACACAAACACATGCACAAACATGCACACAAACAGTGTCATTGCAATATGCGTTTTCACAATTTGCATATAGGGAAAAACGCATAAAAACCACTGTTTGCCAAACGGGTGCAGTAAACAAAGAAGACGGTAAACCACGGATGTAGAATTTTCGTATTTTCATACGCTAGGCAAATTAAAAGCTCAGTCTGACGAATTCTTGTATTCAGCTATTTGATGCTAATGAGAACTTATCTAAATGTAGGCTGCAACGCACCAGGCTCGCCAGTGCGACTATGAATTTTTTTACCAAACTTGCAGATTGCTAGCAACAGGAATGATTCTTGCGCTGTAGTTTGACACTTAGACTCATATTGGCTGTGGTTTGGCCTCTTCCCGCATGCAGGGGAAGAGGGTGTCGGTTGGGATGAAGGTATTGCCATACGGGTCCGCATGAACTTCCAACTTGCATGATTATCGGTTTTTTGTATGAAGTCCGGTTGCTTTTCCGGTGAATGCTCGTTCATTGAAAAAATGCAAATATGAAGGAAGTCGGAAGAGGATTATGAATCCACAAAATGAACTTGCTGTTGATTATGCGATAAAACTGGGTATTTGCCATGTATGTGTGCAGGGAAATTCACCTCCAAGCTGAACTAAGACCACACATGTATATAGAATATCCTTGCAAAGTTTCGGCTTCACAGCTTGTCCGGTAAGCGAAATAGCCACTTCGTTACAAGTATCCTTGAAGTGCTCTGAATCGTGACGCAAGTGTAAATCGAAGTTCAATTTAGGTATGACTTTCCATATGAACAATAAACATTCTTATAAAATTTCAGCTATTGTTCTGCAGCTAATTTTTGAGTTGGCACAGTGGCAACTGCGACGTTGAACGTGACCGTACATGTGATGTAAGCGTGTGCGATAGCTGAATTTGAAATCTTTAGCCCATACATAACCACAGGAAATATCCTTGCAAAGTTTTAGTTTCCTGTCTTATCTGGTTTACGAAATCGTTTTCTGCATAGGAAATTTGCATATTGTTTTCGGGGGTCCGTACGCGAGATTTAAACGCGTATGAGCGATGATTTTAAAACGAAAGGGTGACACAGGGGTGGGGATATGACCACATGACTTCAACCTCCCAGCTTTCCTGGTTGCTGAGTTGAAAGCGCACAAAGTTCAATCGCTTCCGAACAAACACATATATACATGCACACATACACACACGGGCGACCTCCCGACAGTATGCGTTTTTGCTTACTATTGCTGCGCCATAGCGCTGCACAGTAAAAAAAGCATAAAAATTACATATTCGCGCCAGCCGCCGGCTATTTTATATGACAGTGAAAGACCCGTTTTATTAATACTGAAGTGTATATAAAGCCAAGAAAATACTTTCCTTTTTTCCGGATGAATTTAAGAAAGAAAATTTTTCTTCTAGGATCGTCAGAAATAGTTGTTGCCCTTCGAGAACGGGTTACGTGGCTGTTTTAGATGGTTCAGAAAATTATCTATACACACTGAACGTCCAAACGATCTCAGGTCGAATTTCGTGGGCGGCTTCTAAAATAAGACATCAACAAATTAGCAAAAACGGTCGCTTAGATGGGCGTCGATGATTAATGAGATTGAAAGTATGCATGAACGGTACGGTGTTCAGAAACGACTGCAAGAGCACTTCATGGGGCGATTCATTGGCACCAAGGGAAGCGCTGATTTCGCAGCTTACAAGGTAACTTTTCTCTTTTAAAGAAACCGTAGCTCCCGTAGTTTTGGAACTATTTACAGCGATGTGCTAACGCGACTGACGCAAAGCGAAGAATGACGCCTTAATGGGCTAGGCATCATAGCTGCGTTACGCACACGCGGCATTTTGTCTTATTAGAATTTTGCCAAGAAGAGCTGCACAAGTTTTTCGTGTAGTTTACACACACGCATACTAGATGCACACTGCTCCT
The DNA here is from genome assembly GCA_900617915.1 of Gongylonema pulchrum. Taxonomy (NCBI): domain Eukaryota; kingdom Metazoa; phylum Nematoda; class Chromadorea; order Rhabditida; family Gongylonematidae; genus Gongylonema; species Gongylonema pulchrum. The sequence continues at coordinate 10,807 of UYRT01000115.1, forward strand.
TCGGCATCCATGAAAATACTGTTGCTGCGGATGCAACTTTTGCTGTTGCTGGGCTTCATCTGATACTGTGACTGCCTCAACGGTTTCTGAGCTAGCTTTCGGTTTTCCTTCTCCTTCGCTATTCAGGCACTCTTACTCGCCAGATTGTTTACGGCTCGAGACACGTGACTTGAGGATCTGCCTTTCTATGGACAGAAGTTAGACTGACCTTTTGGAGCATTTTGTATACACAGTGCGCTTCGGCTTCCCTTTCATGAAACTCAGGAGTGATGGTATTGCCACTGGCTAGTCGCTGACTGTCCAGTGCTATCAACAAAATAGCACAAACCTGCCTTTCTTCAACCCATTCTCATTCTGAAAAGAGAATGAGGATTGAACACCAACGACTTTGGTGAACTGAACTGATGATTGAGTGGAAAAGAATAAAAAACAAAGTACGGCAATACAGTAATTATTTTTTTGCGTGGACGTAAAACAGACATTTCGTTTGAGCCAGTAAGTATGTTGAAACAGAAAAATACTTGAAGGCAAAGACAGCCGGAAGGCCGAGCATCTCAGCGAGAAAAGTGGAGCAGCAGGAAGAGGTGAAAAGGAAGGAAGTGCTCGAGATATCAAAACTGTTCCGGGATGCTGTTAAGCTGGCAATGGTAGCTGGCGGTGACAACAGGACTGACATAACGAATAAAACTATCAAAGTCGCCTCACCTCGCTTTCTTTCAATCGTACCTGATGAAGAGAACAACGACCGAGTAAGTTTACTCATGCCTTACTTCGTGCTGCTTGAAGGAAACAATTAACAACTCACTAGTGATTTTGTGCACCTTGGAACTAATCGTAGAGTTGAGAGCGCTTTCTTGTAAAGCGAATGTGAGACCTACAAATTTCCTTTACAAACAGCTGTTTTAGAGTTCCACCAAAAGATAGAACTGTTTAAAAAATGTTGTCAGAAAATAACGATAAAATGTGTTAGGTGCATGCCCTCCCCTCTCACTGGTGGCAAACCGAAATCACCAGATCCGCGTACATTACAACGCACTTTGACAAACTTTGTCATCTCGAATTTGTTTACGCCGGAAGTTAGTCTGTATTATTTTTCATCCTGTAATATCAGTCCTTACGGAACCCATCAAAAGGGATTCAGCATGGAATGATCGCAAAATAATAGGCCAGTCATTTATAGCTTTTAACAGGAAAAAATGATACTGCACTGCTCTGTATTTAGAAACTGTAGGTGAAACGATCGCTATCAGCCTAACCAGTAGTTGCAAGTACATGAGCCACACGTAACTGCAGAAAAGTTAGGAACACTTTCGGGGCACGATCATAAATAGAAGTGGAAATACAAACGCTAGCGATAATTGAGTAAAGCTCAATCTTGTGAACTTGTTGAGCAAGTATGCTGCGTGCTCCGCTAGTTGTGGCATTTTTTTTTTAACACCATTGTCATGAATGGCGTTTGCGGGATTGAGTGTAAGGTTCACTAGCATATTGTAGATACCAGAGAGTGCAAAGTGAAAGCAAGTACATGCAGTTTTCGGGGTTTATTTCAGCTCATTTCATTAATATTTCGCATGGTTTTAGAAGGACGCAGAACTTAGTCTGTTCTACTTTTAGAAAGGAAGGTGGCGGGGGTGGGCGGGGCATAAGCTGCTAGTGAGAGAGCTGCCTGGGAGTGGTACCGAGAGAAACTACATTACGGTCAGACTTCATTCCCATGCAAGAAATCGAGCAGTCACATAAGTCTTATTTGGTGCAACGATAACAGTGATGATATAGGATGAAAAATAACACTCTGCCTGATACAGGTGAATATATTATCGCCAACACTATTCAGTCTGCATAGTGAAGGAAAGGCAATGGAAGCAATGACGAGTTTACCACGCTTATTCAAAACTGTTGCCAATCGTGACTACGAACACTGGCTCGATTTTATCGCCGAAACCTCTGGAGCTACTGATGCAGTACACAAGCTACAGGTCACTTGCTGATTTTTCAAGAGCGCAAAACGTAATCGTAACTTCAAAAACATAATAGGAAGGGAACTGCCGGGATACCAGCTAGGGTTGACGAAACGCGCTTGGCAGTGCCTCTATCCAGAAAGCATTCATACCACACCAAATTAATTTTTTTTTATCTTGCCCAGGAAGCGGAGTCTGTCTAACTTAGATAATTTACTGGTCTCTTGGGTGCTGGTGGCAGTCTTGTAGTAACTTTCAGATTCGAATTACTGCCTCGAATCCACCGCTGCGAGAAGCCAAAGGCACTGTTGATTCGTAGCCATAGTAAAACTATCGTTTAGCATGCGAAAAAATTAAAGCGTCTTCAAAATTCTCTGGATAGGCCTCGGCAAAAGAGATCATCAATAATCCTGGTGGCTATATTGGCGGCGAAGTCCTATTCCACTGATTATTTCCAAGCGCCTGTTTTCATTTTTATGCGTTTTTGCTGTGCAGCGCTATAGCGCTGCTACAGCCAGCAAAAACGCATAT
>UYRT01000116.1:0-13274 GCA_900617915.1 Gongylonema pulchrum
ACAGACACACACACAGACAACCCCTCGACAATATGCGTTTTTACATTGCATAGCTGCAAAAAACGCGTAACAAGCCAAGTTACTAAAGGCAGTGTCTTTCAGGCTAATTTCACCTGTTTACTTTATTTTTTGAAAACAAACCTTCAAGATGTTCATCAGGCTGAATTCGATGCTTTCGACATAAAGTATTTGTAATGCAACGCCAAAAGTTCGTCGAATTTCAAGACCTGCTAGCAGCAATTGCCAATTTTGAGCATAATTGATCGGAGCGAAGCAAGCCACGACATCATATCGCCCATGGGCTGGCTCTTTAAATGTTATCTAAACAGAAATGCCGAGAATCAAAAAAGAGGTTACGGGAATCAGTGACTGTCGCGGATACCCAAGTAGAACGAGTAAGAATTGGAAAGCGTGCGCTAGCATCATTAGGTACTATTTACGGTGCCCGTATGGGTTGAAATTGCCATGTGGACCCAAAGTCGGTAATATAATAGAAACATATTGCGATTCAAGAAATCTGGATTCTCTTTTCACACATGCTTTTTGCGAAAGAAGTCTTCTACGTTAGCAGCCTTCATATTTTAGCTTTATGCCTGGCAGGGTTATTTAGGCTTGTGTCTTAATGGTGATAATTTCGACATACGGTGTGGAAATGAACAGTCTCTTGCAAGGTTGACAGTGCAAATTCGACTGGCTGTTGCACAACAGCACAGCTTGCCGTGTACTGCTTCCACTTGCAAATTGACGCTGCGGGAAAGAAAACTGGGTGCAGAGTGACCTCTGACCATTCGGCGTGTGTTGCGTTCAGGCTAACACAGTAAAGCGCCTTCTTTTTCTGAAGAAATGCTGTGGACGTCACGAATGTCATCGCAATCGCATCAATATTACGCATCCTAAAAATATTCTTTGTTTTCAAGCGTTTTAGCATTACCGATGAAATGCAATATTTAGCACCAAAACTGCCAGTGTGATTATGTGTTTTGTGCAGTTTTGCGCAACATTTCTTTGTTAGCAAGAAGTTTGAAGTATGCGTTACTTCACAGTTACTGCTTCACAGTCTGAAGTATACATTAGTATAGGAAATACTATTGCTGACTATCTTTCTATACTTTCGAAAAAAAGAGGCATAGACTGATTCGAGGATGCGGGTCTGACAGAGCTTCTGATGGCTCACTATACCAAAAAAGGTCGCCTGAGAACCATTCGACTTTATCATTTCAAACTCACTGATTAACTTGATTTATCGAGGGGGGGTGGAGGGTGGGGGGAGGAGAGCGGGAAGGGGGGAGGGGGGAAATCTAAGAAGAGCCTTCAACTTGCTCTCGTAACAGTGTCGAAAAGAGCGAGGAAGAACTACTTTTAGCACGTTTAAGCTCTGCTGATGTATAAGTCTAAGAAATAGCATTTGGTTTCATTGACTAAAGTTGACCTCACTGAGTGTATTGTACGTCACTGAGCTGAATGAGGTTGTTGGGAATCAAAAAATCAAGACTACTTTTTTTTGAGATGATAAGATCTTATTTTTAAAGTCGCATTTTTTAGATCCATGGTCTGAGCAGACACCGATCCTATCAGTTCATCAATTTTGTTTTCGCCACTTGCTGTCCTCATTCATCTGACATATGGCTACAATTCCGACACCATATATCTGTTCAAATAACGCCAACTCGTTTCGTATAGCCAAAAAGTCTTGAAAAGCATGAAGTAAATAAGTCGAAGCATTTCTGGCAATGCCACTCTGTTTGAAATTCTTTTTGAGGAAAGTTTAAGTGGTCTAAGCACTGAACTTTGAATTCATTGCTTCAAAACGCGGTTTCACTTTTGGTAAGTGTAAAAGACGCATTTAAATTTGTCCGTATCTCCTGTATTGGTTATAATGCTAGTAATGGTGATAAGAATAGTCATAAATTGCAAATAAACTTAATCTGCCCTATGGATAGGCTTTTCCGAGCGTATTCTTTCAGACACTATTACCTGTTGTTACAGGTAGCTTTATCAAATCTTTATCGCAATCAATAATTTGTAGTTTGCATGATTTTTTTCCGAACCGATTTTAAATCCAGTTTACTAAATGTTGGCAGGGCAAATAAAACTGCATTAAGATCTAAGGTGAATGTGTTCGATTTTGCCAGTAGGAAAGCTGAACCCTCCGTGATAAATAATACATTTATAAATTTTTTCTGGTACAAAACCGCTATCAGCTTGCCTCTAAATAACCGACAGGTTTGTTTGTAAGTGATATTATATATTATAGCAATTGACGACTTTCCATTTCCGTAGACTTCCACTTGTAAACAAGGTTTTTGAAAGAAATACCGTAAATTGGTTGTAGTATCGTTCAGGAGTAAATCCACTGCACGTCCACTTCTTTTCCTGCTGCAAACGAAAAAAAGATACAAGAAGTATATTCTTCTACTTCTACTAGGAATGTAGATTTGCTTAAAATTTATATCTTAATGGACTGTAAATTGCGCTGCACCATGAATTAGCTATCAACAGCTTTGACAAGAGTACGATACTTTCACTTTCTCCCGATCGCCTCGGTCCCATATTGCACTTCACTGGTTTTGCGGGATGCCCGCAAAAAACTACAAGACTAGCAAAAAGCGGGCTCTGTTTGCGATAAACGCAGGCGTTCATTTTTCATCAGAACTCGCCACTAGCAGAGTAATGTAAAGTGCATCAAAAAAGTTTAAATTCTTTACTGTCAGAATCTTTTTGAATAAAACACTGAACCGCTTGCGGCAGTCATCACTACTGGTTGCTAAGTAATTTATTTGGAAAAAGGTGCAGAAGTCTGTAAAACAACCTGAAATAAGTTGGAGAAAAAACGACCACGTGCTCGGAGACTGATCCTTTCCTGATGGCGCTGCCCGATTGAAATAAATTCGAGTTGAAAAACAAAAGAGCAGACGAAATCACTACCAGTACGTAAACAAGAAGATAAGTTTGTTTTACTTCAAAGACGAATCTCCTCCATCTGCGACATCTGCATGTGAATGCTTATTTAGCCACTGGTTTGTCTAACTGGTGAAAATAACTAGAATTAGTGACATAGTTAAACAATAATTGTCGATTGGCATTACTGCCAGTGGCCCATGTTGGCGTGACAAAAAAATAAATGGCGATGCGCACCAGGGTAGCCGGTGCTATCATGAGTTTTGCGCAGTCCGGTACAGCGGACGTTTGCCTACCAAAAATATAACTATTTTACACTTTCTTATGTGGAAAAATAATAGATACGCTGTCTGGCTCTTAAGATGAGGAATTTCCCACTGAAAATTTCACTTGCCGGTACGTGAAAGCTGATTTTGAAAACATGGATGGAAAAAATCCTTCCAAATTTCTACCATCTAGTTTTCCGGCTTCCGAACCAGTGAGTTTTACATCAAAATTCTCACGTGCTCTTACTTAAGATCTCTGCATAGTTGGGAGCTAAATTTGAATTTGAGAGGCACCTCCAGCGACAGAAAATATAGTCTTGAAATTTCGGCATCCTAGCTTTCATGCTCTCATGGTCCCCGAGGCAATTTTTCGCCAAGACTTTCATGGGGCCCTACGCGATACCCAAGCGCATAGGAAAACTGGATTTAAATTTTCTGGGTTACGCGTGGCCAGAGGGTACACCCATAAAATTTCAGCTCCCTGGCCTCCGTGATTCTTGAGATAATAATTTTACTCGCCAAAACTTTTACGAGGCCGTACGTGTTACCCGTTAGCACGATAAGGTTGAATTTAAATTCTCTGGGTCGCACGAGGGCGAAGGATATATCCACGAAACTTTAGTTTCCCAACTTTCGCAGTGCCCGAGATAATAATTCTCCCGGCTAAAACTTTTACGGGGCCGTACGTGCTACCAGCGGGCAAGGGGAAGTTGAATCTAAATTTCTTAGGTCCTACGTGGGCATGGGACATACCCCACAAAATTTTATTTTCCTAGCCTCCTTGTTTTACAAGATAATGATTTCACCTGCCGAAACTTTTACGGTCCGAACGCATTACCCGTGGGTAAAAGAAGGCTGAATTTGAAATTTCTGGGTCGTGCTTGGGCAGGAGACATACCCATAAAATTTCAGCTTCCTAGCTTCAGTGGTTCCCGAGATCCTGATTATACCCGCTAAAACTTTTACGGGGCCGTACGTTAACCCTCACGTGCGGGAGGGCTGAATTTAAGTTTACCGCGTCACACGTTGGCGGGAGACATTATACTAAAATTTTAGCCGCCTAGCTTTTGTGGTTCCCGAGTTGAAAGTGCGAAACAAGACGTAATCGGACACACATACACAAAGACACACACACATACACAAACACACATACAGACAACTTCATGACAATATGCGTTTTGTACTGTTGTTACACAGCACAAAACGCATAATAATGGTATTAGTTACTGTGCATTTTTAGAAAGAGTATTTTAGTTTAAAAAAAAAAAAAGTGATCCTGACAGAGGGCTTTAAAACATGAGCCCGTCCTGCCCTCAATGCAAAAAGGAATCGGAAAATAACCGTAGCTACAAAATTTATCGCTGTTAGATCTTAGATCCCTTGGTTCAAAAAAGTCATTTACACGTCCTCCGAAATGATAATATTGTAAGCAGTGAACACAAACCTTAATTGTAATGCTGATGAGATGCTGCTCTCCAAAAAACGTTTCATGCCAGCAAGACTACAATTTTTTTTCAGAAATTTGGGGCACAAACAAGTATAATTTTCTTTGCAGTAATCCAGAGATCGTTCGAATGAAAAAACCCACCTGACTGTTTTTTAACAATTTATATAAGCACGTACATCATACCTTCAGCCATTGTAGATAACGATCTTTGCCGAGAATCTTCAAGATTTCGATCCTTTCTCTTCATTCCACGTTCTTTCTGGATCGGCCACTGTTGAACAACAAGTGTTGCCGCCTTCTTTGACAGGCTTTAAAATCGTGCAGACAATGAGAAAAAGTGGCATCAGATTTGGAATAAATGAAAATGGAGGACAATTTTTAAAAACAAAAAAAAATTATGTACGACATGACTGTTCGGTTTAATTCCCTTTCTCCATCCACTGTCCATTATCGGCTAACCTGAAACAGGAACTTACCATTTGCCTAGCCGACAGCGTGTTATCACCAACAGCTGCATTCTGCCAATGCTTGTGATTTAAGACATAAAAAGCTAAGGTCAGTTTCAAGCTCAATAAATGTTCAAAGAATAAATTGCTTGGGAGCAGACGCAGTTGCTATTAAATCACATATAACACTGGCGTCTTATTACCCTCAAATTTGCATAAGCAAGAAAGCGTAAAAAATAATTGGCGACGCGCACCGGATGGGCCCTTGCAATCATTTGTTTTTGCAGTATTTCGTGCTGTTGCAAGATTGCTTGGAGTCCCAGTAGCTAGAACTTGTGAACATGTGGTACCTGGTTAGAGAACATCCCCTCAAGATTTCAACTTTCTAGCTTTTTTAGTTCGCAAGTTAGCAATCTTTCCGCCAAAAATTTCCGCTGAGTTCGCACGTGAGATCCACGCATGTCTGGAGGCTGAATTTGAAATCTTCAAGTTATAATGAACTGGGAATGTTCCCTTGAAATTTCAACTCCCGAGCTTTTCTGGTTCGCAGACTAGCGATTTTCTCGGTGCTCGTACTTGGGGTCAGACAAGTGTGAAAGTTAGTGCTGCAGTCCCGGGGTGGCACTTGGCCAAAGAACCACAGGCGAGATTTTAACGCCGGAGCTTGCTTGGCTACCGAGTCGAAATACCCGGACAGACGCACACACACATATACACATTCACACAGAAATACACACGCCGGGGTCGTCAAAATATTTTTTGTTTTTGCATCTGCACATATGCAAAAACACATAATTAATCGCCACGCAGCATGGAATATAAGGTCAACGGATGAAGATTCTGCAAGCAACGAAAAGTCAGGTTAGCTAGCAATTTGTGCTTCACTCCTTAGCTGTAAACACAGACTGAATATGGGGTGTGAGTGGAAGCGGGAATGTTTAAGGATAATTAGTTGCATGAAGGACGCAGTGCTCACCTTTGGTTTTCCTTGTCATCCGTTTTTTCTGGTTCTAATAATTACTATAAAACTGGTGTGTTAAACTAGCGAAACTACAGTGAATGACGGTATGAACACATTAGTCGGTGCTAAAGGCTAACAATAAGTGAGCAGTTGTTTAATCAAAGCAGCTATCTCGAGACTGTCATTACTATCTCGAAATTTTCACTTCAGCGAGTGCTTAATTAAGCTGAGACTACTCCTGTGAATCCATATATTTTTGGACTTAGTTTTTTCGATAAAGCAGCATATGTTTCAGCAAGATCAAGCGCTATATGCAACTTAAAACACAGGACGAGGCAAAGTATATGAAATAACACAGTTGAAGGGAATTAATTAATGAATGGTGTGGAAGGTCTTCCTGGGCTGATCACAACCTGAAATGTTGCGGTTTTAATTCACTGCGTCTTGGGAACTGAGTGGCCTAAATTAGAGATTCATTATGACTTGACTTATGGTAATAGCTACTCATTCAGAAATATTATGAAATATAAAGTCAGCAGAATGAAAATCCAAAAGTAAAGATGTCATGCATGTGTTTAATATTGCAAGCATTTTTCACTGCACTACGAAGTACAGAAATCAAATAAGCTTTCAATATTCAGTTTGTCTTTTTTCGTGATATAAGGTCCACACTCAAACATACGGTAACTCAATCAATGCAGATCAAGAATTAAAAGATTTCGTAGATACAGCCGGTTGATGAGCCGAAAGAACAGTAGGGCTAAGCGGTTTTAACGATTTTTCAAAAAAAAAGCACTCATAATTGCACTAGTTCTTCAGTGTGTGTCACTATTTTTCATTTTTTATGCGTTTTTGCATATATACAAATTGCAAAAACGCATATCGGGAAGAGGTCGGCTGTGTGTGCGTGTGTGTGTCTGTGTGTTCGCACTTTTCGTCACCCACTTTCAACTCGAGAACCAAAAAAGTTAGAAGGCTGGAACTTTGGGAATATGTGCACATACCATGCTCCATTCCTCCGTTTTAATATCACGCCTGGGTGCAGCGTACGCAAGCTTTAAAAAATATGCAAACTTTTTGGCGGGAAAGCGATCTCGGGAACCGCACAAGGTGAGAGGCTAAAATTTTTTGGGGATAATCCTTATGTATGTGTGAGCTAAGAATTTTTTTTTCAAATTCAGCCCTCAGCTATACGCAGTACTCATGTAAGGACAAACTTTCTATGTGAAAATTACTAACTCAGGAATCAGAAAAGCTAGAAAGCTGAAATTTTAGGGGAATGTTTCCTGTTCAAGTACAACTTAAGTATTTCAAATTCAGTCTTGAGGTATGCGTGATTCTTACTTGCGGGCACTTAAAAGTTTTGGAGGAAAAATTTCTCACTGAATAGCTAGGTTGTTTTTAAAGTGTGGCCATTACTTTTACTTTATGCAAAATTTATGGTGATTTATGCTAGTGACCGCAAAAGGTAGGTATAAAGCAACAACTGTTCATGCAGTTAATGACCTGAGCACTTCAAGTCCGGTGCAAAAACGCATGATACCACGGGCCCGTCCAGTGCGTTCCAGCCTGGATTTAAACTTTTGCTTCTCCTTCTCGTTGAGGTTAGCGCTATCCCTTCTCCACAAGGTCTTATCCATTTCCCTAAGTTCTCGTATCGCTTGACCTTCGCCAACCCGCCTCTCTGCTACTTCATTCTGCTCTGGATCCACTGGGTTTGATGCTAAATGTGAATTTAAACCCGTTCTTAGTGTTTGAATAAAATTTTCCAGCTTTTTGGCTGCAGCGGCAGCAAACTGCTGCTTCATCATGTAACCGCTATCAATTCATAGATAAGAACCAAACAGAAATCTCTTTTGATAAGCAGGTTTTCGAAGTTACCTGACCATCACTCCATTGTCCGTTTGTTAGCGACAAAATCGCCCGCTGGAGTTGAGGGTGGGGAGAAGGAAAATTCTGGTTGAAATTAGCTATAAACCGTTTTAGGAGATTCCTTATTCCACCGTCCAGCTTCATGGTTTCTTCCTTGTGAAAATTCTGATAACCTAACACTTTTTAAAACTATTTCTGGTTTTATTTTCGCGCTGATCATCCACTTCTTTTTGCTCCTGTTGTACGCCACAACGCGAACCATTTGATGCAGGAATCTCATGTTGACAATGGACATGCGTACAGACCAATGCGCGGTATCGTGGGCATTCACACGGATAAATGAACAGACACACAGATACGCACATACACAAATACCTGCGTAATAAATAAGGGGAGGTGTCGAAATGCTTAGAAAAAAAAAGAATGCTTTTCTTCGTGCAATGACTGGAACTGCGGGGGAGGTTACATTAGTTCCGTTTTGGGAAGTACTTAAAGGAACGAATCTGGTTGCAGCAGCAGGCGATGCTCTCTCCCCCGTTGCTTTAGCTTGACGAAAAAAAGTCCCACGGCGCTCTGTTGGTTCGGTGATCCAGTGTCATATCAAGGCTGCAGCAATCAAGCAATATGCATATTCCTATAGCAGTAAGTTTTCATTTTCATGTTGAAAATGCACGGAACAATAAAACCTTGTAGTAGCTGAAGCAAGCGCAGCGATGACAGAAAGACGTAGAAGAAGCAGCTGGGGTAAGAGCAAAAACGACAAAAAGGGGCATAAAAAATCATCAAATTTTGAATTTTTTAACTAAAAATCCGTAAAAAAACTTTTGCGTTTTCTTACTAACGTACTAAACACTTCATGGCTGTTTGACTGCATATTTTATTCATTCATTGCTTAATATTTTTTCTGTTTGTTGCGCTTTGCCAGAGTGAGAGGCACAAGCGGAAACAGACAAAGCTTTTCAAAGAAAGAGGATTGAGAAGTTTTCCTTTTTTTTGGAAAATTACTAACATTTTAAAGTTCATTTTTAGTATCCTTTACCAATCATAGTTTAATTACCTGTTTTCCTCTGAACCAAACTGATAATGAATGAAAAGAAATATTTTTTGATGAGTTCTTTGAGAACTTTAACAAAATTGTCATTTTTCGCAATTCTTCGCAGTAGTCGAAAAATTTTTACGCTTATTTTTTGCTCATTTTGATCAAAATTGGGTTTTTATTGCGACAAAACAATTGCAGGCGAATTTTCAGGCGTCTCTGCAAGATCTGTCTGCCTGCTTAAGCCATTTGAGATTTGCAAAAGTTGAGAGGCTAAAAAATTGCCAAACTGTATAATTTGATTTGCAGGAATGAATTATCAAAGTTTATTGCGTCAGCTGCCAAATAAAACCCAGATGTTTTCAATTTTACACGAGACGAACCAAAAATTAAAATTCATGGGTTTACAGAATGAAAGTAAACGAAGGATTTAAGATCAAGTCCAATCCTGTTATTTCGAGAATTTGAAACATCCGCACTAATCACACACAAGATGAGCTAAAAGACTATGGTGACTAATGGCCATTTGACTTGACAAAATCCCTTTTGTGCACCCATTTCAGACTGCCTCAGCCTTTCTGGCATCCGCTGCTACCTAACTGGTTCAAAAGCAACTTATTGTTTGAAAATTTTTGCCATATGAGCGACGATTTTTGAAAATTTAAATTATTTTCCGAAACTGCTTTAACGATTTATCTTATAAACAGTCGATAGCAGCTCTGCAGCGGTACTCGCTTTGAACAGTACCACTTAGAGATTCGAAAATATTAATCAAGTTTTGTAGTAGTTTAAAGCTAGAATTATTGTGCTGTAATTATTATATTACTTTTTTCTAGCAATGCTCTGCTCATATAGTTGCGCAAACACTTATTTGAAACTATTGTTTCGAAACTAATACTTTTATTTGAAGCGGTAGCGCAAATACATAGAACAGGTGCTGAGTGCCAACTGATTGTGCGCAGCGTAGGATCGAAAAGGCCTCAAACAGCTGCGCCTGAGCATCCAATAACAACACTAACATAGGCTCGCACACCGTTCGTGCAGACTATTTTAGTATGAACAGAAAGATTTATTTACAAATCCTCAATTCTGAATCTGCTGCATCTAGAGTGCTTTTTTGGATCAAAATTGATAGTGAAAAGAATATTTTATTTTTTGCACGACGCTGCCGTGCTTAAGACCAAATTCCGCTTCTACAGTTAACCGGGCACAAATGGCATTATGTGGTGCTTGCATGATAATAAGCTTCTGGAAGCCAATAGGTCTTTGAACAATTTTCAGTGCCAAGTTGACTTGCAAATTCAAAAGAAGATGGTTAATTTACCAGAGCGAAAATTAATGAGGGTGTTTCTGTTGCTAAGGATGATGCAAAATGCAGAAGGCAAATTTTATCGTTGTGAGGAGTTAATCAAGTTAATTAGTAATTAAGAGAAGCGTGAGCCCCGAAAATCGGAAGGTTGTGATAACAGAAATCCTGGTAAAGGTCACTAATAGTCAAAGACTGTTTTAACTAAAAAAATTTTCATCAGAGCTCCTGAATTTGCCAGAATTTTAGCTGAAATTTTTTAGATACATTTCTTTTTATTTCACTGTAACAGCGAGTAATTTTAACTCACAAAACTTTCGTGCTACTTTAAGTAAATCCCTCACGTTCGGTGAAATTAGCAAACGACGGCAAAGGCTGATGAACATCTTCCGAACCTAACATTATCTTCATTTGAAACATTTTCACTATTATGATCTTTGGTATATTAGTGACTGTGGTGCAAAAGTAAGCAGCTTGCATTTATGTCGGATTTGGGTGTTTGACTCACCTATCGGGACGAGCAGTTCGTCTTCGTTCATATAATCGATTCGATAAGTTGGTTAATTTGGTACTAGCATATTCCGGAGAGCAAAAGCTGCAACCAGCTTGCTTTTGAGCAACTCTTGAAAGAAGAAGCCGTCGATAGCTTTGCCAGCCCATAGTTGCTGCTGGTGCTTGCTATCAACTGGGCTACTTTAATCGCTTCCGCCCTTCACGGAGAGTAATTCAAAACGAGAGTTTTTGCTTTTGACTTTGATGTCTCGTGCGGGTATCATCAAATCTATTATGCTTTCCCAAATTCCTCTTTAAGGTGAGATCGCTTAGTTGTTTGGTGTGGTCCTGTAAGATTAGGAAAGACTATAAAAGTATTGTAGTTATTTGCTTTTTATTCTACAAAACTGTCATTTTTATACCAAAATAAGTCATAAATCGTAAAAAAGTGCTGAATTTTGTTTTAGCATACAGGGACGTTCTTATTTCAAGCTCCAGTATTTTCAGCAGGGTTATTTCTCTGCAGTGCTGCTCGTTAGTGGTACTAACCAAACTTTAAACTTTTTTGATAATTTCGATTTAAAATTATTGATTACTCTTGAAACTCGATATTCTCTTCCCAAGTGCAATCTCTTTTGTTACAAAATCCTCTGCAGTTACTAGAACCGTAAAACAGAGATGGAGGATGTGGGAGCAAGGAGGAAGAAGAAAAGATGGGATAGGGAAGAAGAAAGGAGAGATCTGCGGAAAATGAGAAAGATTGGAATTCTAAGATTAAGGCAAACTGCTATGATTTATAGCGCTGCTACAGTGAGCAAAGACGCATATTATCGAAAAGTTATCCGTGTGTGTGTGTGTTCGAAAGTAAGTGAACTTTATCACTCACTTTCAACTCAGCAACCAGGAAAGCTGGAAGGCTGAAATTTTGGGGAATACACGCTTTGATCTTGGGTACTGAACCCCGAAAAAAAATATGCAGATTTCTTCAGAGTAAAACGATTTTTGCGAACCAAACAAGGTGAAAGCCGAAACTTTGCAGGAATATTTGCTGCGAGCTAAAGGTTTCAAATTTAGCTGTCGCGCACACTTATACCCCACATATGGTCATGCCAAAGTTCGCAGTTGGCACTGCGCTAACTCGAAAGCTAGCGGAAAAACAGTGTGTGAAATTTTGTCAGAATATTTGTTATTCATGTGGAAAATGGTATACCAAAATTGAGTTCCAATTTGCACTTCCGCTATAATTTAGGGCACTTCAATGATATTTGTAGCGAAGTGGTTAGTTCGCTTACCAAGGAACTGCGAGGCTGAAACTTTGCAAAGATATTTTATATTCACATTTGGTCTTAATTCAGCTTGGAAGTGAAATTCCATGCATGCAGACATGGCAAATACTCAATTTTATCACAAACTCAAAAGCGAGTGAACTTTGCAAATTTCATGATCCTCTTCCGATTCCCTTCGTATTTGCATTTTTTTAATGAGCAAGCATTCGTCGGAAAAACGACTGGGCGTGCAAAAAAACTGATAATCTTACACGCTGAGTGTCCGTGCGGCTTCATAATGCAACATCATCCCAACCGATGTCTTTTCCCCTTGCATCCGGGAAAGAGGCCAAAACACAGCCAGTATGAACCTAATTGGTAAAGTGCAGCGCAGGGCTATTCCCGCTGTTAACTATCTGCAAACTTAATGCAAAAGCTGTGCTGGCACCTGCGCGTTACAGCTTGAATTTAAGATTCAGCCTTGACCCACACATTCATCTCGCATAAGTACGTTTCAAAGCCGAGATTTAGCAACTGTTGACAGGATGTCAATTCAGGAATAATTTGTTTAGAAAGTTGTGATTTCACGAGAATATTTATTTTTCATAATTGGACTGGTAACCTTAAAATGAATTTTGGCATTCCTTTTTGTCGCGAGTTCCGCTAAATTAAAGATTTCGCGCAATAAAAAGCGATTTCGCTAACCAAACATGCTAGGAAGTTAAAAATTTGTGAAGATATTCTGTAACCGTAAGCAAACGAAATATTTCAGTTTGATCTTTAAAGCACTCTTAAACCACGCATGCGTCCAAGTGTTTAGTTTTGAACGTTTTTTGCATCCAAATAATTCGGTAACCAGAATAAGGAGAAAGCAGTTTTTCCGGCAGTATTTACTGTTCATGTGCGGACTAGAAGCTCACCTAGCAGGTATAAGATGAGCTTCTTATAAGCGAAGGACGAGATTCTGCTCATGCACGTTGCGCCCTTTCTTAGTATTGCGGGGAATATGAAAAAAAGATAGGATGCGCTTGTGGACGCCGATACCTGTTTTTAATTGGATCTTGAATTATGACGTTTTATCAAACTTGGTCTTACGCACATTTTTTTTTTTGCAGATAATATTTTTGACAATGGCAATTAAGCTGAATTTGGCGTGCCTTGGAGGAGGTTGCTGCTGTGGTGGCGGAGGTGGCGGAGGTGGCTGTGGTGGTGGAGGTATGATGGGTGGCTGCGGTGGCGGTATGCCATGCGGCGGCGGCGGTGGTGGTGGATGCGGCGGTGGTGG
>UYRT01000117.1:0-13263 GCA_900617915.1 Gongylonema pulchrum
TTTTTTTTTTGCAGAAAGCAGTTCTGCTGCTAGTGCTGTTCCTACTGATTATTGCAATATCACTAATGGAATACTTTTTCGTTGATAAGCTTGATATCCCTTATCCTGTATTACTTCATGGCCTCTTTTTTCTCCTGGAACTCGGCACGTTCGCTGTTTTCGGCTTTGGCATATATTCGGAAAGCTGGTCGTTAATTGTGCCATTCGTCGTTATGGAGGTTTGTTGCAGGATTTTTTCTCTTTTTTTGATTAAAATGAATTCATATTGCGGACAAAGGTGGAAATAGAATCCAGCAAAATTTGGTTCGCAGCTAACTGTTGTTCTAAGGAATTCTTTTTTACGAGATTATTTCAAATTCGTGCTCATTTCCGGCCAGTACCCGGGATTTTTGTTCAGATTATACAGATATTGAGTTTGTATCGTCAGGGCTGCCCGAGTTCAGTTATTTTTAATTTCCGCATCCAGTAAGAAATTTTGTTCGAAATTCTGTTCCATGGCATGAATTGTTCGAGAAAATAATAAAACAATATGCATAAAAATGTATAAAAAATGCATTTGGTCTTATAACTGGGTCCCCCGGCTTGTCTACCATTCCATCTCCAAATAAGACTTCAAAAAACGTTCATGCACCTCCGTATACACGGCATCGCAGTACCGGATTTCATAACGAAGTTGCTGAAAATTGTTCATTTTTTTTTAGACTTTTGGATTTTTCACAAAATTTAGCAGTTCTAATGAGAGTGACGCAGTGGTAAGTAGCGCTGGTCTAATGGTGCAGATCGAGGGTCCGAATATGTCATTGGGACAACTGGTCCATTTACGACTCGTTCATTTTCGACGCGTGTTAAGAAGCCAGACCGCATTAGCTTGCTTGTTAGCAACCCTTGAAAGTGGAAACAGTCGGCATTCGTCGGATGGTTACTGTCGGCATTTACTACCACCCAGACTATTTCGTTTAGCGCCTTTGCGTCTCGTAAAAAATGACTGCTAGGAGAATTTCGGTTTTTTCGCATTTGACCATTATTTGATGATCAAAGTCAAAACCCATTTGTCTTTAGGTTTGCAAAACTCCCATGATTTAAAATTCCTTCAAACCACTCACTTTTCTTGAAAACAATTTGTTTCTGGCATTTTTTGTTGTGCTAAAAGTACAGATTCTTTTCTCCTGGATTCTCAAACAGCTTTTGTATCGGTCATCCATCAGTACTGATTATCTTAGCAGTTAACTGCTGCTAAGATAATCAGTACTGATGGATGACCGATACAAAATCTGATGGATGACCGATACAAAAGTAAAAACGATACCGAAGATGCGGTAAAGGGAAAAGCTTCAGGACAATACATATTGAGGGAGCTTCATGCTTCATCAATATGGTATGAGTAAAAAATGATAAGGGTACCAAAGATGGTAATGCACCATGCCACAAGTTAACGTGTTTTTCACGTTTTTGAATTTTTGAGATTTCTTAAACCGGTTTTTGAAAGTTTTCCAACCTGCTATTTAAAAACTTATGATTTTGTATATTCTGAAAAGATTACATCGCGTTCATCGTTTACTCCGATTTGATCCCCCTTGAGTTTGTCAAATTCTCCAATAATTTTGAAAATCAGGTCAACCGCATCATTGAAAACCGTCAGCAAGCGCACTTCCAGGACAATGCGATGTCCATACGGGATTTTGCGATGCTAGACACGTGCATTTATCATTAAAACATCATTAATTCGGTGAATAATAAAAGTACAGGAACTTGTGTATTTTCTTCAAGAGCCCTCGGGGTTTTGGTAGAACATATTAGTATGTGTCGGCGAATGTCAAATCCTTGTTCTGAGTTAGAAAATGGCTCGAATTTACTTATTTGTCCTTACCTAGTGCTCAGACCTCATTAATGAATCTTTTGAACTTAGTGAATTTGGATTTCTTCCTTTTCTAAAACTATCATTTTTACCTCGTTTTCCTTATTTTCTCTAATTTTTCTTCCCTTTTTCATTCCTATCAATACATTAGGTTGATTAGTTTTACTAGCGAAAAATCGGCTTGGCTTTCTAAATTCATTTTACTTCTACTGCATTATACAATTCCATTAAACTCAAGAACATCCATACAATATCATAAATCCTAATGCAGATGTGAGCATGAAGTTAAAGTTAAACATTAATTTCATGCTTACTTCTACAGTGGTTTTATGGTACTCGCTGAATTTACTAAAGTAAGAGGAGGAAATCTGTGAACGATTTAATTAATAAAAATAGAAAAAATAAGGGCTTGTATAATCCCATTTTTATTAATTTCCAGAAAATGTGAAGTCTCCGTCTTTTTAGTGAAGCAGCAAGGGGGTTTTTCAGAAATTCTTAAAGAAGACGGAATAGCTGCAGTTTTTTTGCCTAATTTTTTCGAAATTAATTTTTCTTTTCTTTTTTGGAAATGGCAGTTACCTCATGCTCATCAAAAATTTCAAATGACTGGGCGGCCTTATCGAGCAGTTCACCAAGTATCTCCAGGCGATCTTCCTCTAGTGATCGTTCCTCATATTTAACGCTGGTCAGCAGATCCTCTGTCTCTTTGATACGCGCTTCAGATTCCTTCCAGCGGCGAGCGATATCCTGAATTATAGTGTCGGAATTTCTTTTCAGCATGTTTAGAAATCTACTTTAGGAATCTACTCAGAAATCTACTTCCCGTTTTTTGAACAAGAACAATCTTCCAGCTCTTGTCTTGTAAATTAAAAAGCAGCAAAACGAGGAAAAATGCATTACTTTGTAGTAAACTTTGGCAATGGCATCCGGCACATTCTTCATATATTTGAACGATTTCAGGGGCTTCTTAGCAATCTCTTTTAGCATTTCTTCTTCTTCGAGTTCTTCCTGTGTTTTCGGCGGACCAACTTTTGAAATTTCACCAGTTAAAATTGAAATAACAGTTGCATTTCAGGAAAAAAATATTTCTGGATCAAAAGCTTAAGAAGATAACAAAATTTACAGTCTTTAGCAAATTGTTTCAAAAATTAACCGTTTTCGTTTTCTGTCAGAGGTGAAGGCATTTGAAAAGTGGTCGAAGTAGTAGTAGAACCCATCCGCTAGCAAGACTGTCATTGACTTTTTCGAGGGTTGCTTAAACGCTGATGGCGGGTCTGACTCTTTGATACTGCAGTACCAATTTACCGGCGAAACGAATGAACTAATCGTACAACGACTGATTGTTCGTCTGCACGAAAACAGTGCTAATTCGCATTGCACTGGGCCGGCAAATCTCACTTGTATTATAGAATGGATCCTAAAGTATAAGGCTTATAAAAATTTCAGGTATCAGGCCTAAAAAATATCATTAGTCACCTTCAACTGCATCGCCCTTATTTTCCGGCTCGTGCTTATCGCTTAGAAGCAGTTTTTTTACCATTTCATCGGTTACTTTTTTCATTCTCTCATCTGCTTCCGATTTTTCCTCGTCACTGTCGTTGAAGTTTTCGTCGGTTATGTGCACAGTATCCGATTTGCCCCTTATCTTTAAAATACACATTGAAAACTAACGCATAAAGTACTACTTTTGTACTTCAGTTGATTGCTTATTCTATTCTGTGTTTCATTTCTCAGTTTTTGGTACTTCATTCCCCAACTTCAGTCGTTTTGGCTATTTCTAAAAACAAGGATTAGCGTTCGCACGTTTCATATCATCAGAAATGAACTTGTCACCTATAGTACCAGTACTAGTGTAGTTATGGATCAAGGACGACACCGGTTCGCCTTTCTAAAGAGATTTTTCTCGGTTGTGGAAAAACCAGCCAGTTTCGACCTTCTTCCCAAATGTGCTTAATTTCTGCTTGTTTTCTGAAGAATTTTTTATGCTCATTTTAACTGTTAAATTTTCCAGTCTTTTTGAGTTAGCAAACCCGGTATAAAGATGAGTAGTGCCGCTGTTTAACCTCATATCAATAATTAGATTTTGACAATGAGAAAACTAAACTTCCTACAAGTTCGCTAACTGGGACATGTAAAAGTCAAAAATTAAAAACTACCTCGTAACTCACTGTCCACAAGAAACAAAATTCTTAGAAGTGGCCAAGCGCTGACAAAGTTTTTATGCGTCCTTTGCAGCTACGCAACGCAAAAACGCATATTGACGAGGGGTTGTCTGTGTGTCCGTGTGTTTGTATGTCTGTGTGTGCGTCTGTCACTCACTTTCATCTCAAGACCTATAAAAGCTGCAGGGCTGAAATTTGGAGAACTTAATCTACATGCACGTACCGACGGGAATTCCCAAAATGGGCGCCATTACCCGCGTGGAACACGCTTACGGGCCCGCCAAAATTTTTTTCGGGTAAGTTTATAACTCGGGAATCTGAGAAGCTAGAACGCTGAAATCTTGGAGGGACGTTCCCCGTCCAAGTGGGTGCTAATGCACTGAAACTCAGCTCCCGAGTAAGCGTGGTATTATGGGCCAGCCAGAATTTTTTTGGGGTAAGTTCGTAACTCGGGGATCTGAGAAGCTAGAACGCTGAAATCTCAGGGGATTTTCCCCGTCCAAGTGGGTATTAACAAGTTCAAACCCTGCCCGCGGGTAAGCGTGATACCTACATACGGGCCGGTGAAAGTTTCTTCTGGGTAAGGCTAGAAGACTGGAATTTTAAAAGGATGTTTCCTGACAGTTCTGGCGTCCAATCTGGAATTCTTTTAGCTAGAAGCATCTACCGGAAAAACCAGTGCCTTTAGCGACAAGAATCTGCGGGGAACTGTGGAAAAAAAATACCTTCGCATGGGCAGCCCGTGCTTTGGCCAACTATTTCATTTTTAAAGGGTAGAAAGCTAGTTAGCACAAATGCTGCAGAAATAAATACCATTCACATTGAAAAACAGTAATCAGTTCATTTCCGAAATTACTAACAGGTCTAGGGTGATAATTCGTTTGATGATCTTGTTTGCCGATTTGAATAGCTTCCGTTTCCTGGTTGAAACTCTCCTCAGCCATCTGGAAAATGAGCACAGACTTTTCGACCGAGTCAAAATGCATGTCTTCGGGTAAACTAACATGTCAAATAAAACTGTACTTCATGAAGTCTCGATGTGCGCAAGAATCGTAAGTAACCGGAAGAAATTAATAAGCAAACCGACCGTTTTAGCTGTGAGAAAGTGTGGCAGTGGATTCAAGAGAGTTGCATTTATAAATGCCTTGTATTTTGCATATTTCCTCTTTTCTGCTTCTGAAATTTCTCGAAACAAATAAGTGAAGGTAGTGCTGTTTTTAAAGGATCCGCTGTTTTGGCATCGAAATCTTAAACCTTTCCTCTTGAGTATGAGTTATTAAGGATTAGACAAATTTAGAAAGGGAAATCCGAGCTTTTGATAGTCGAAGCTATGCAGACGCAGCAACACCGGTTGCCTCTTTTGGACTATACATCTTCATCCTTTATTTTCCACTGAGTACTAGTGCCACGGAAGGTCCAACTACTCTACGATTCGTTTATTCGTTTTGATGGTAAAATCTGGTGCTGCTGTAGGCCGTCGAGTCAAACTGCCACCAGCTTGCTTCTAAGCAACTCCCGAAAGACTGAACCAACAACAGCCTTTCTAGCGTGTGGTTGCATTTGGCATTTGCTATTCTCGGGCTGCTTTCCGAATGAGTGAACACAGATGGGGTTTTTACTTTTAATATGTTTTATGTTGTATTTTTTCACTAAGATAGTCCTCTGCACATGCCAATTCTTTCTAAAATTTAATATATTTCAGCGACGCTTTGGATAATCTCCATTGGTCATAAGTATGCCAAACAGTAGAAAAATTTTGCTTTATTTACTTGCACCAATTTTGCTCCTGTCTCAGTAATTGAGTATATTAATTTTGCAACATTAACACGGTATTCCCTTTTCAGGCTCTGAAATTAACCATATGGTCAGGATACGGCTTGTACTACCTGTTTCGCTACACCCAGAATAAAATCAATGGTGTTGGTGGCGATCTGACGGCCGAGAGTATAGTTGTACCTGGTGTCCCGTCGTATGGTCTTGGAAATACATATGGAGAGCGAAATACAAGTGAGTCTTTTCACGCATTTCACTGGACGAATTTTTGCTGTCTTTGCACAGGTTTATTTGCGAGTCTTTTTTTGGCAAGAGTTTATTTTACAGAATAATTTATTTCTAATAACTATAAGTATGCGGTTCAGGATCGAAGGACCTAGCATAGCTGCGCTCGGTGTATAAGGAGTAACATCTCCAACTTGAGATGCCCATACTAACAGCCTTACCCGGTCTTGTTATTCTTGGTAGTTTGTTATGAGCAAAACAATGTGTGTTATGCCTTTTTTAATGTTTCAGCTCCTGGTCTGAAGCCTCTCTTTGATCATTTTTGTGATACAGGCTTGATTAACATACGCGAATTCCTTTGAACTTTAGATATTTAACATAAACCTCAATCACTTCATAGCTAATTAAAGGAAACAGATTGAAAAAAAAGAAAGGCCTGGCGCAGCTGCTTAAGTGAAAACGGCTCTGAGCCACAAGTTCATGTCTTTTTTAAAAAGTAAAATACAGGGATGTATTAATTTAGAGCTCTGAATCTAAAATTCTTGTTTATTACTGGCAGAGTTTTTGAAATCTCCGAGCCATCATGCTTCCTCGATTTTTTTCAAAAGCAACCTTATCGTATAGAATGCTTTTTGAGGGATCCAGAGCAGTTTTGGCAGGGTTTTGGCGCATTTTTTTTTGCTAAATACTTGTACCAGTTTACCACTGAAATGAACGACCGGATTGGTTGTCTCACTGGTGAAAGAACTAAGTTTAAGAGAAAATGCGCTTCTGGACGATAAAAAAAACGCGTCTTTAAGTTCGCTGAACAGACTGCAGTGGCAAACGGAGCATTTGTATTTGCATATGTTTAGTTTTCTGGTTACAGATTAATGAAAAATTTGGAATTTCCAGATTCATTTTTGATCAAAGTTCTTGGACACGTATTAATCGTCATTGCACTTCATGCGCTTATCCTATGGATCTCCGTTACCATCATGCGCGTGCGTTCATTTTCATTTTGCTAAAATTGCGAGCTACTAAGTTTACTTAAGATTTGCCTTTTACTTTAAAATTCATTTTCCATTACATTCTGTTGTAATCTATCTATATGACCAAAATACATAAAGCAGGCATTAAAAAAAACAGTAAAATACTAACTAAAACGAAATACAGTACGATGCAAAAAAATTTTTTTACTTTCTATGTAAGCGGATGATTGATAACGAATGACTCGTTTAAAATTCAGAAAGAGAATTTCAGATCTTCCGTTCCCGGACATCGCCGTACCTGAAAGGTGGAGCTCCTACGCCGCCACACAACATTATTGTTCTGGAGCAGCCCGTGGAAGAAGCGATGTATGGAAGGAAGAAAGAAAGCAAATAAACTGACAACAGTTTAAGTGTTACTTTTGGACACTGTGTTAATGTTTGCAACAGCTGCACCGCAAAACTTCTCCATGGATCAGCGCGTTAATGCATTCAGAACTACCAAAACCATCCGGTCACAGCCGATGTGGGATAAGGACTTAAAATGAAAATGCATTCGTAACAAAACCAAATAAGATATCCTGCTCAGAATACTTCTACGGTGATCAACAGAAAACAGATAGCTGCTAAATATTCAAGATTAAATCAGGAATTTGGGAAATTCATTCAGAAGGACGCGAATTTTTTGGCATTTAATTCAGCCAAAAGCGCCACGAGCAACTGTGTCATAAAAGTAAAAGCACCGAGCACATTTTTAGTAACATCACTAACATGGGATCCCCACACTGAATGTCCGGTTTTGGTGTTTCTGGTAATTCGGCCAAAACTTTAGGCTAAATTGTGGTAACATGAATACAGGGATTTTTTTAAGAGCGAAATAAAAAGTCACATCGTTTTGTGGCGATCATGCATTTTTGAACCCAAACTGGAGCCTTGGATCGTTTACAATGTGACAGACCGTGCAAAATGTACCTTTGTCAAGCCCTTTCCAGAAATTTTTTCTGTCGAAATACCATTTCTCCTCGGATTTTCGGTTTTGTGCAGATTCTTGGATTTTTTTCAACAAATACAAGAGAACTATTGATTAAGTCGATCTACCAGTCAGCAACAATGTTCGTGAAATAGAATGTTATGGACGGAGAAAAGAATACAGTCGTCAGCTTCCACGAAGAGGTATATGGTCGCAGCTGATGCGGTTCTCAAAATTCAACACTATTTTTTCCTTGGATCTCGGATGTTGAGACCGTGATGAACTGTTGTGCGAGATGATATTTCAAAATCAGTTACTTTTTTTTTGAAAATTCTTGTGTGTTTGTCTACTCATCCCCTGACTTATGATGTAACGATGTTTGAAATCAAGAAAAACACGCTGTTAGAATTGAAATATGTGAAGAATTCTTCAAATCGAAGTATTTGCCCGACCCCCCACGATCGTATTAGAGCCCCCAAAACATCCAGAAATCACAATATAACTTTCCACCACTTTCACCAACTTTCGGGCGCATGCTTTATGCGAAATCCCAGAACGGAAAAGCTTGGCATGAACCACATCCGACCCGTAACTGTACAGTTTTGTTCGATGTCATCAATTGTCCGTGTGGTACTTCCACTTCGCTAATGTCCAGAGGTATGCCAGGATGAACCGTACTAGGCTCCGAATGCTAAAAAGTGTGCCACCAGTTGGTACGTGTCGTCTCTACTACGTAAGCATGTTGCCTCCTCGACTGCTCTATACTTTTTGTTTGATTGTACTTGCTGAATTGTATTGTATAAAATGTTTGTACATGAAAATATACAATATTTCCTCCATAACGTTTTATCCCAGCGTTTTTTGTACTAAACACCAGTGCTATACAATTTAATAAGGGTCTAGCAAAAACATTATTACTCAAGACATTATTACTCAGTACCAGTATCGTTTGGTCTCTAGAAACGCTGTGAAATTTCCTCGCGGAAGTAATCGCACTAGCGTGGTGTAATGGGCTGTTGTTTTCGGTATTTAAACTTAATAACTGTTTGCACCAATCCTCAGAACAAATCCACCGCCCAGGAATCTCGCAGAATTTCCCCAAAAATGACCTATTGTCGTGGTGTACTGTCTTCTTTTTGGAATTTAAAAGGAAAGCAAGTAGCATTCCCAACCTCAAAAACCCATAAATTTTAGCAATTCCTTGCCGTAACAGTAATGAATCAACAGCAACACTACTGGATTTAACAGGAAATTTTGTTTGAAACAACACAATAATTTAAAACACAACACTGATTCGAAGGCCCAAAAAAATGGAGACCATGGACGGATTCTACGTTTTATCAAAATTATAGTGACAAATTAACTTATGAACGCTTCATTGACTACAGCTGACTAGAATAATTTTAGTACTCCTCATCTCCCCACCATTTCTTTCCTACAAAACTTACAGGTAGCATTATCAAATAAAAACAAAACTAGATGAATTTCCATGATGAAAGTCATCCATTAGTAAGCTAAAAACGCATCACATTAGAACAAAAGAAAAATTCAAAATTATTTCACATTTCACTACACATATGAAAAAAATGATAGTCAATTACGGGTGCACAGCACGTGTCATGAACTGATCAATAAGAGGATTTTCGCTAACATGCCCGGATGTCGTATCCGATGGGGCATCAGTGGTATCTGTTTTCTGTAAATTTGGATCGTCCACTTCTTTTGCAGGCTCTATCGAAAAGAGCGATCCAAAATGAAAATGCTGCACCGTTGGGAACTTCTTTAATACCTAAAAGCAGACAAAAATATACAAAAAACATACATCCACAATCATTTTAGAAAACGGGCTTTGCCAGCGAGACTGGGGAGCCTCAGGGCGAAATGAATCAGCGAGGTGATACCTCAGCCTCATACATCTTGAACATGCCGGAATTGACTTTCTCCCAACTTTGTACCGCACTGATATTCCACAGCTGATTTGAGTGCTCGTGAAATGGACCTGTTTTTGTCTAAAATAAAAATTCTTTGTTTACAACTTCAAAAATCTTTTCGTTTCAGCTAACTGAAAAGAGTGGATTGCTGTCCAGAAAAAAGAAAAATACACACAGACAGGCAAATAAAAACACACACACACACATATACACACATAAAAGGACAAATAAAAAATAAAAGTGGCTTTTCAAAAGCTTGCCTCGTTGATATATTGCACAGCATCAAAGAACAAATTTTTCGGAGCATGAATTTCGACAGTTTCTGCCTTCAAATAAGATTCTGGCACCAATCTTTTGCTCCCTATAAGATATTTTTAAAATGTGCAGCATTAACAGTGGCAAGAATATTTCAGTTAACAAAAAACAGACAGAAAGGGCACAGCAAGCTACGGGAAAGGAATCTTTTGTTCATGGATTGAACCGAAATGAAATTTTATCTTGAAAAATTTTACAAAAGTTTGGATAAATAAAACGATTCATTAATATCAGTTCGGTTAACAAATATCCAATTTTGCAGAATCTATGATTCTCATTTTCTAGAAGGTGGATCGGCGTAACTGTGATAGAAATGGAACGGGAAAACGTAAGCCAGAACTGAAAGAAAAACTGATTTTTGGCAATTAAAACTCGAGCATGCAGCAGACGTTTACCAACGAGTTGGGAGCTGCCCCACAAAAATGGCATAAACTGAAAGTCGTCTAGCGCGTGGACACCACGGCTTCCAGCTGGTTCCATTCGATAAGTAGTCTGGAGACATCGTACCAGTCGTAAATACCTAAACAAGTACATGAATCAATAAAAGATGCGATAATTTACGCATATGATTACACCAGTCAGCAAAGTATCCCATCGTGGTTTATGCGCAGCAACGCCCTCGACGAGATGATGCTCAATACACGTCAAGAACATATGGAAAAACCCTGCCAATTGCTTTTGTCGAAAGATCGTTCGGCTGGTAATTCCTCCAGAAGGCTAAACGAATGCCAGAAATACTAGAATTGCTGATAACCTGGGAGTGCAGCATTTGTCAAAGCAACTGGAAAACTTGCCAGCTGGAGAAGCAGACTATGAATTGCAGCTGAATTCACTGCTTCGAAATTACAGCAAATACTGTATGGATATACGAAAATGTAGAGAAAAAAGGGGGTGATGGGAGAAGGCTTTAGTAAGTATGCCATACAGCCAAAAATTCAGTATATCAGACACACACCAAGTCTGGACTGTATTACCCAGCAAGAGGAAAAACTTACTTTAAAAAGATTCGAAGCACAAGTGCACGATTGTCGGATGGCGCAAACATGCCCAATTTTCGCAAACAGAACAAAAAGATCAGAAAAGACGCCTCGTGTCCTGCAAAACATATTGCTGACAGCCCAAACAGAATATTTAAGCATTGAAAAATTCGATCCTTTAAACACACAGAAAACTAAAGGTCTAAATACTACGATTCTGGTGGCCCCAAATAACCCTCAGCCCACCCTTTCAGAATTTTTTGAAATCAAGGCATCGGTTTACTGGAATGAGATGACCGTGTGAATGAGAAACGTTCCCCGCGATGCGATTCCGTATTGAAAGTACCAATCGTAGTTAGAAAAATAATTACGATTAAGCAAAATCATCACTGCTTTCCTCCTCAGTTTGTATTCGTCAAAAGCAGCACTGCCTCTATCTATCCCCCTCCCCTTTGCTCCTCCCCTTCCACCTGTTATTCCCAAATAAAAGGAGAAAAAAGAGGACTGATGCATCTAATCCCCACCTGATCCGTAATCAATTCGCATCGCGTTACCGAATGAATCCAAAAAATATGGAAGCAGTTCGATAACAGCACTCTTTTTGTCAGCGGGCAAAAGGCCATACACAATGTCCTCGGCATCCTGAAAATTATAGCAAAATCACTCACCGCACCAAATAATTTAGAAAAATAATGATGAATATCTGAGGGG
Source organism: Gongylonema pulchrum (assembly GCA_900617915.1). Taxonomy (NCBI): domain Eukaryota; kingdom Metazoa; phylum Nematoda; class Chromadorea; order Rhabditida; family Gongylonematidae; genus Gongylonema; species Gongylonema pulchrum. The sequence goes on from UYRT01000117.1 coordinate 11,888, forward strand.
ATGTACCGATGAGAGGCGCTCATACCACTTTCGAAACGCGACATTTCCAAAACGCTGGGCTCCCATTTCTTCCGGTGGAAACTCCAGCGTCCACTTCTGGAAACGATAACAAATTATTTGTAACAAAAATGACAAAAACACCGAATCTGTGTCGACTTAAAACTGATGCTGCAAAAAACAATCAGACACTGTCAATGTACCATTCATAAATAACCATCATAGTTAAAAATCGAAAGCAAAAATTAATGTTTCAGTGAATTTTCAAACAACTTGCAGTGCCCAAAATGATGAAAATGAGATTTTGCAAATTTTAGATAAATGTGATATGGGCCAGTAAATTATCGGAACATACACTGGCCTGTTGACTATGTGTGGTGGAAGATGTGAGATAACAGACAAAGTGAGATTGTGAATGATATAAAAGCAAAGCCAAGCAAACACTGGAGACAGGTCAACCGAGATTTTTCATTCAAAAAATTATCCGGAGCAGAGCCTAATACAGGTAAGAAGCTGCACCGAAGACATGAAGAAGCGCAACGATAAAACAACGAATGACCAACCAAAGTGGACTGCGGAAAGGAATTGAGGATATTGATCTCGAGAAAAACCCAAGACTACAATCCCGAATAGCCACTCGAAGGATTTTCAAATTAAAAATTTCGCGCATTAATAAAAACGAAAAATAACCTGTATTTCATCAAGCATATCAATCACTTCCATAACTTTCGGACTAATCGGAATGTCTTCCGTTGACAGAACACCTTTCACCGAATCGTTCAGCTCATGTAACATTGCCATGTATTCCGAATAAGCCTAGAACAGTTTTTCTTTGCAACTATTCAATACACACACACACACACACACAACACACATACACACACAACACACACATACACACACACACACACACACGAAAAAACTGAACAATTCGCTCTCTCGAGAAGCATAAGCCAACATCAGTGCTCACTAGAAAGGTTCAATGGGTTCATTTTGTAAGAGTTGCTTAGAAGCAAGCTGATGGCAGCGTAGTGTCAGTGGTATTGTTGTCTTTAAAAAAAAAAAAAAAAAAAAAATCAGCCAGAATATTAATATCTCTATCTCAGCTGCTTCATGATGCGTTGACTTGGAGCATCACTGTTTTATCTCGAAAGTTATCACTCCAACACCACGATAAAGTACCTATCTTTAAGACTTGAAGATACGAGGACAAACCAAGGTAGAAAACAGAGCAGGAGAAAAAAAAAAGCAAAGTAATTTTCAATAACAATGATAATTTCACAAAGTAATGCTAGTTTCAATAAAAAAAAAAGAAAAAATTGGCCAACGCACGGGCTGCCCGTGCGAACATGCGTTTTTTGCAGAGTTCCCCGCAGTTT
>UYRT01000118.1:0-13209 GCA_900617915.1 Gongylonema pulchrum
AATGCACTCGCTTTGCGCACACACACACACACACACACACACACACACACACACACAGACAGCCTCCCGACAATATGCGTTTTTGCTAGCTGTAGCAGCGCAATAGCGCTGCACAGCAAAAACGCGTAAAAATATTGCGACGACTGTGCCTGTGTATGTATTTATGTGTGTGTATGTTTGTGTGTTCATTTACCCGAGTATTTCTATTGGCCAATCACGCAAACTTTGAAGCTAAAATCTTGGCAATGCGTTCTCTCCCGAGTGCGATCGGTAAACGTGATATCAACTGCCACGCATGTCTACATCTAACGTACGGGCGTGTAAAAATTTTGGCAGAAAAATTGCTGGCTAGGGAACGTGAGAAGCTAGAAAGCTAAAACTTTAGAGGGATCTTCAATAACCATGTATGATCAAAAGGCTTCAAACTCCGCTACTTAGATCTGACCGAGACTCACGTACGGACACATGAAAGTTTTGGCAGAAAAATTGCTAGCTCGGGATGAGAAAAGTTAGAAGGCTGAAAATGTGGGGGAATGTTCCCTGTTCAGGGTACGATCAAAAGATTTCAAATTCAGCCTTTCTAGTAGTGCCTTTTTCGCGCGCCAGCAGCTTTCCACTGAAACCGACATTTACAGCTGACATGTCTCATGCTGCACAATTAACTTCCTGAACTTCGAAGGCCAGTATTTCAAAAATTTTAGCTATTGTATTTCCTTGCGATCTTACTACAGCACGAAATAGTGCAAAAGCGCATGATTACATGAGCCCGCCTGGTGCGTTCCAGCCTGGATTTTCATGCGTTTTCATGATTTATTCGTCGGATGATACTATGCGCCTAGTCGAGAGTAGAGACTGAGATATCCTGTTGTACAATTGCGACTGTGCTAGCACGATGTTAAATCATGAAGCCTTTGGCGTTTCCGCCATCACTACGTGGGAGAAAGTGTATGATGACTTAATGCTTTTGGATCTCTTATATGGCTCTTAAATTTTTCGTGGCAAATCACTAGTACACCTGGCAGTTACAATATAGCAGGAATCACACACAGACACACACACACACAAACACACACACAGACACTCTCACACACACACACACACACGCACGCACACACACACTCTCACACACACGCACGCACACACACGCACATACACACACAGGCATGATTTCTCCAAATTACCTTTGTACGAGCATTGTAGAAACACCAGGCTTGCTGGTGCGGTCTTGCGTTTTTGAACGAATCTGGAAGCAGTCATCACTAACGGTATGATTGTTTATTGCCTTACAGTTTGACATGCGCATTCATGTTAGCAATGTCTTTGCCTTTTAGTATACATATATAATCTCCAGCATAAAGGATTATTGTAAACTTTTCACAGAGGGAAATGAATAATTTTTGGTGAATAATTTTTGCTCTTTAAAAATGCATATTTGCAATGAACAGGATGTCGAAAGAGAAGGATCCAGGCTGGAACGCGTACTCATATGGCCTTGCTTTGGCCTCTTCCGGCATGCAGGGGAAAGAGGGTCGGTTGGGATGAAGGTGTTGCAGTGTAGGACATTGTGGACTTTTAGGTACATAATTATCAGTTTTTTGCATGAAGCCCGGTCGTTTTTCTGGTAAATGCTCACTCTTCGAAAAAACGCAAATTGTTAGTACATTCAAAAGTGGAAATGTTGCTAGAGCTGTTCGTCAAAAAATGCAAGCATGCAAATGAACTGGATGTTCATTTACGTATTTGGATGAGGGCGGTCGTTCGCTGCAAAACGCATTTGTTTCTGATTTTTCATCTTTTCTGATTTTTCGATAAAGTTGGGTATTTTTCATGCCTACCTGTAGGGAATTTCATCACAATTCAGAATTTAGACCGCATCTGAATTTAGAATATCCCAACGAAGTTTCAGCTTAGCACCTTATCCGATAAGCGAAATAGCCACCTCGCTACAAATATCTTTGAAATGCCCTAAGTCGTGGCTCGAGTGCAAATTCGTACTCATGTTAGGTATACAATTAACCATACGGGCTTGAAACATGCTGGCAAAATTTCAGCCATTGTTTTCCGGCAAATTTTTGAGTTAACAAAGTACCAAGTTTGCAAAATTTGACGTAATCGTACGCGCTACACAAGCGTGCGCGACAGCTGAATTTGAAATCTTTAGCTCGTACATGCACAGAGAATATCCCTACAAAACTTCAGCTTTGCACCTTGCCTGGTTCGCTAAATCGTTTTTCGCCAAAGAAATATGCATACTTTTTCCGGGGATCCGTACGCGGTGTCTAGATGCGTATGAGCGAAAATTTTAAAGGGGGAGGATGATACACTGGGTGAGAATATATATCCAAAATTTCAGCCTCGCAGCTTTCCTGGTTGCTGAGATGGAAGTGGATGACAAACTTCCCTCGTTTCCGAACACACACAGCGACATCTCGATAATATGCGTTTCTGCATGCTGTAGCAGTGCTATAGCGCTGCACAGCAAAAGCTATAAAACGAAATCCGAGTTGGAAAGTGGAGAAGTTATGGTAAGGCCATCAGCCACGTCACACTTCGGCTTGAAACAATAGCTACACAAGTGCGAAAGTACCCCTCAATGAAAAAGTAATGCGGCTAGCGGACTTTCCACTTTGCAAGCAGGCATACTGATTAGGTATGACCCGGCAAAATTTAATCCATGACAAATTAAACATTTAAAACGCCATGTTTTTCGCTTTTTCCCTTCACATTTAATAAGATTAGTGCGTTTTTAGGCTCTTGTTTACAACTCGGGAGATAAGAGAGGTTATGATTTAAAGTTATATCCCACAGCAAATAGCAGTATAAAAACGCATTTTGGGCAAATCACTTTGCGTAAGCTGCAATTTCAAAAGTATATAGGCCGTCTCGTCCAGAAGTTATCGAGAACAGTTTGAGCCGTAAGATCAGGATGCAGCAAAGCTTGAAAATTGATTTCAGGCCTTGCAACGTCTATGAGTTAAAAAGGCAAACTCACATTTTGTTCGCTCCCCAGTTCTAACATAAGTCGAAATTTGGATCAGAGATCTGAGAACAAGGCAAAAATTCCTAAAACCTTCCTGTAGATTTGTTGAGATACACACAAACTGAAATTGTACTTCTAAAATTCAATCTATTTCCCTCAAGTTTGAATTTGCCGATATGCATACACAAATGCATTCACTTATCCGTAAAAAGACAGAGTGGCAAGCACATATTCACAATTTTTCCTAATACAATGAACTTAAAGAACATGATATGGCAAGAAAACACCTATTGTGCCTTGCACTAACAAAGCCGTAATCAGCAAAGCCATCTCTAAGTTTCAAAAAATCTTGCGTGTACTATTCACGTCTGTTTATTTTAATGCATTTTTCTTGTAGTAAATTTGCGCTAAATAGCACGTACTAATGCACAGCCATGTTTGTGTGTGTTTGGTTAAAAACCCAGGCTGCCACGCATCAGACTTGCGGATGCGATCATGCTTTTTCGCGCAAAACTTACAGCAGTCAGACAGTTAGCAGCATGAATAGTTTCCGCATTACAGTTTAACAAGTGAGCCCATGATGGCCATGTTTTTTGGTTTTTTTGCATGAAAAGGAAAAGGGCGTTGCTCCTGGAGCCGCATGAACTTCTATTGTGCATTATTATCAATTTCACATAAAGATCGGTCGTTTCTCCGGTGAGCGGTCCTTCATCAAACCCAGGCTGGAACGCACCAGGCGAGCTGGTGCGATCATGCGTTTTTGCACAAAACTTGAATTGGGTTAACTGCATGAACGGTTGTTTCTTCACACCTTCCTCATGTGCTTAATGCCGAAAATCATCGTAATTTTTGCATAAAAAAAGTGAACTGTTTCCATTTGGCGGCGTGCTTAATGCCGAAAATCATCGTAATTTTTGCATAAAAAAAAGTGAACCGTTTCCATTTGGCGGTTTTGCTTAATGCCGAAAATCATCGTAAATTTCGCATAAAAAGAAATAAGCTGTTTCCATGTAGCGGTGTTTTTTGAAAATAACCCGACGGTCCAATGAGTAATTTTCCCGCCAGAAATTTAATTGCCCGCACACGAAAATCACGCGTAAAGGAAGACTGAATTTGAATATTTAAGTTTTATTTCGACAGAGAATGTCCTCCTAAAATCTGAGGCTCCCAACTTTTCTGGTTCGCGAGTTAGCAATTTTTCCGCCAAAACTTTCACAGGGCCGCAAGTGACCTAGGAGTATACTTGGGGGCTGGGTTTGGAATTTTTAAGTTGTATGCGGGCTGAGAACATTCTTTTAAAATTTCAGCCTCTCAGCCTTTCTGGTTCCCGAGTTAGTCATTTACCTGCCAAAAAAGTTTCACAGGAGAACCACGTACGACTGGGTAATGAATTTGATAGGTATATGTCGTACTTGTGCCTGGAACATTCCCTGAAAATTTCAGCCTCCCAGCTTTCCTGGTTCCCGAATTAGCCGTTTTCCCGCCAAAAAATTTCACGGGGCCATACTCGAGAACCACGGATGACTGGGGGCTGAGTTTGATAGCTTTAAGTCGTATATGGGCTGGGAACATTCCCTGAAAATTTCAGCCTTCCAGCTTTTCCAAATTTAGGTCGTATGTGGGTTGGGATCATTCCCTGAAAATTTCAGCCTTCCAGCTTTTCTGGTATTCAAATTAGTAATTTTCCCTCTAAAACTTTCATACACCCTTACGTGAGTACCACGCATACCTGAGGGCTGGATCTGAAATATTTAAGTTGTACTTGAACAGGGAATATTCCAGCAAAATTTCAGCCTTCCAGCTTTCCTGGTTGTCGAGTTAGCAATTTTCCTCATAAAACTTTCATACGCTCTTACGTGGGTACTAAGCATACCTGGGAGCTGAATTTGAAATCTCTAGCCAGTACATGCACAGGGAATATCTCTACAAAGTTTCAGCCCCTTTGTGGTTCCCGAGATCGCTCTCCCGCCAAAAAATTTGCATATTTTTTTAAGAGGCCCGTACCCGACGCCCAGGCGTCCGTAGGGGATGACATTAAAATGGGAGGGTCGCGCATGGTATGGGCACATATTCCTAAAGTTTCAGCCTTCTATCTTTTTCCGTTCCCGAGTTATCAACTTTCCCGGCAAAACTTTCCCCCTCTCGTAAGCGGGGCCCAGACGTGCGTGAGGGATTGTGCCGCGGTTCTGGGGTGGTACTTGGCCGGGGTACTCACTAGCAAAATCTCGGCGCTGGAACTTGCTTGGCTGCCGAGTTGAAATACCCGGACAGACGAACACACATACACACACACACACACACACAAACATACACACACAGACAAGATCGTCCCAATATGCGTTTTTGCAATTTGCATATAGGCAAAAACGCATAAAAATGCAATTTTTACAATGCACAGGATGTCGGGACAGAAGGATTACGAAATCCGCATAACACACCCGTTTTTGAAGTTACGATAAAGTTGTATATTTCTCATGTCTTTGCATAGCAAATTTAGCCTTCTGGCCGTATTTAAAGCTCATGCTAATGCAAGTTATAGTTTTGCAGCCCGTCCATAAGCGAAATAGCCATTTTGCTACAAATATGTGTGAAGCACCCCAGGTTGTGGTGCAAGCGCAAATCGAAACTCATTTTAGGTATACGATTTCTCAGATGGCGACAGATATTGTGACAAATTTTTGGCTATTGTTTCCCGCCTAGTATTTGAACTGGACAGTGCTAACTGCGAATGCTGACATGGCTGCAGGCGCGACATAAGCCTGCGTGTAGCTGAATTTGAAATCTCTAGCCCACACATGGACAGGCAATACTAGCATAAAATTTCAGCTTTCTAGCCTGTTTGATTCTCGAAATCGTTTTTCCGCCACAAAATTTGCATTTTTCTGCGCCTGTACGTGGGATCCAGACATAAGCAATGATTTATTTCAAATTATAACGATGACACGTATACTGGGAACACGCTCGCAAAATTTCAGCCTCCTGGTTGCTGGGTTGAAAGTAGATGACATAGTCCACTCGCCCACACACAAACATACGCGCACCGCGAGGCTCTTGACAACTTGCGTTTTGTAACACTGTGTAGCGCTGTAACACTTCGCAGCAAAGCAATTGACTAGGTACTAAGAATTTTTGGATAACAATCAACTATCGTCGCAAATCTAAAATCAGTCCATACAGCGCCTAATTCTGCTGATCTTGGAATCAAGTATTAGCTAATTTTGTGCGTTAAGGAGGCACGTGAAATATTCAAATTAAAGTACTTTCTTCATCCTTCTCGATAATCAGTATAGGTAAGAAACTGGTAATTTTGCGAGGATGCTTACATATCCTGTGCCATACTAGGTGTGTAATATTCCTCACGAACGCTTATACTTCGTATGCTTGCACTGAGACCTGAGGATGTAAGATTATCGGCAGCGTCTGGTTCTCGGTAATCATTCTCGCCAGAGTTTAAGACTTCCCGCATCCCCGAGCAGTGTAACACTACCGCCTAGCCAATGTCCCTCTCCCTTTTCCCTGCCGCCACGCCCCCTCGCGCACGCAGAAAAAAACCTAAACATTGCCAACATGAATTCACGTGTTAAACCGCAGAGCACCATTCACAATATTAACGACTTGAGTGCTTTATGAGATATTGCAAAAATATATAATTAACCGACAACTCTGGTGCTTGCAGCTATTGATTTGCATTTATATAAATACATGCCTGTGCGTATGTATGACTTCTTGTGTGTGTTGCCTCTGCAGTCAGATAAGTTCAAAAGTTGGAATATTCCCAACATAATTTCGACTCTACTTTTTGCCCCTCACCTCCTCTTCCCCTACTCTTAAGGAAATTGTTGAACATCGAACTGTATCCAGAGAACCAGTAACTCTAGAAAACTGGGGTTTTTGTGTTGATTCTTGATCCAACAGTTTAAAAGCTCTTCAAACAAACACAGTTCATACTCACTATTTTGCATACATAGAGCACCTTGAATTCTATGCCACATTTGTTTTTCATCGTATAATCTGCACTCGTCACTACTTACCGCGTCGCTTTCATAGACGTCCTGCATCAAGCACGCCCTTAAACCCGCTTAACAGCAAATTCTCCTTGAACAAAACTCTGCAAAAAACATGCCTACACCGATATTGGATGCGTGCCATTATTTATTCTCCTACCTTACAATAAGCAAGGGAATTTTAGAACAAACTTGAAGACAGATAGGTTTAAAAAACAAAAGTAATGCGAATGTAACGTGGTATTACCTTGCAAAATGACAGCGCTTAATTAAATAGATTTTTTTTTTTTTACTCGGAAATCTCACCTCGTTATTAGCTTTAAGATTTTTTGGAATTCCAAATTGCTTTAGAGCAGTTCTAGTGTTTAATTTAAAGTGTGTGCTTCGGAATTCTGAGTTTACAAAAAAGAAAAACATCGTTAGATTTTGTTTACTTGAATTTGTGCCTCTCGCTGCTCAAGTGCCTTTCTTCATTTTCCCCCTCTTCTCACGTCATTCAAAGTTCGATTTTGGCACTTATTTTGAGCATTTTCCACTTGTCCAGAAGGCCAGACCTTTGTTTCTTGCCACTTTGCTTGCTTCGTCTCAGTACTTACATGTGAGCGCAACCTCCATTTATTATAGAACACAAAGTTAATAATAGTAACATGCACGAAATTTAAAATATATTTGCCAATGGCATGTCCAGAGACAAAAGTCCTGACTTGCCCTTCGTAAGTTTAAGACGACAAAACCCGCTGAGTGTTAAATTTGGCATTGCAGTTTACACCAGCTGATAATTTTTGCTGCAGACGACACACACATTTGAAATTATGCGACTTTAGCACCGTTCTTACCCATTTTTTCTGTTTTTTTGCATCTATGCAGTGCAAAAGACGCATATCATCGGGGGGAGGGGAGGGGGTGCCTGTGTGTGTGTGTTTGTGTGTGTATGGGAATATGTGTGCGTGTATGTTTATGTATATACTGGCCAGAGGTTTCGCGCTCAAGCGTTGTGGAATCTCGATCTACAAATCAATTCTGATTCCGCGCATCTGTAGTATCAACCAGTCTTGGCGACGCTGGTGCTGCGGACGATGCTGTGCGACGGCGCCCGCAAAAGAATACTAAACCTTTACCCTAACTTTCTACCCGAAGCCAGCGGCGGCAGCCCATTCCGGTTCTCGTGGAGAAGCAGCAACGATTACCATATCAAACGACGACGAGAATTTCAAAGAACATCGGACTATCGGGAATTGGGCTAATAGCTCACAAACTCGGCAAAACTTTGTTCAACCCTTGTCTGGACGGCATTTTCTAGACGCTTGATCGGAATCCATCCCGATCCCGAAGGACTAACCTAATCTTTGCACCTAAATAGTGATCACCTGATCTCACCTTTGTATGTATGTATAAGTACGTGTGTATGTATGCATTTTTGTGTGTGTGTTTGTGTGTATGTGTGTGTGCATGTGTGTGTGTGTGTGTGTGTGTGTGTGTGTGTGTGTGTGTGCCCGTCTGTCTTGATATTTCTACTCAGCAGCCACACAAGCTTTGATGCGGAAATTTTGCCAGTGTGTTCCCTGGCCAAGTGCCTCCAGGGACGTAATATTAACTGTCACAAACGTCTATGCCTCACGTACGGACACGTGAAAGCTTTAGCGGAAAAACTATTAGCTCGGGAACGAGAAACCTAGAACGCTGAAACTTCAGGGCAGTACTTCCTTCTCACGTACAACCAAAATGTTTCAAATTCAGTACCCTAACACGTTCGACCCTCACATAGGGGCACGTGAAAATTTTAACGTGGAATTTAATGAGTCGAGAACCGGAACGCTTATAAAGCTTGAATTTTGAAGAAATGCTCCCCATTCACGTACAGCTACAAGACTGCAAATTCAGCTCCTTATTACGCTCAAGTGTCGCGTAAGGAGTTACGAAAATTTTGATATGAAAATTTCTATATCAGGGACCAAAAAGGCCGGAAAGCTGAAACATTTAAGGGGAAATTAAAGATTATTTCAAGCTCAACCCCCAGATGCGCGCTCACTCACGTGTGGGCGTGTGAAATTTTTGACGAAGAATTGTCAACTCGGGAAGTAGAAAAGCTAAAAAACTGAAACTTTAACTCGATGTTCCTCATCCAAGCACTACGTAAAGATTTCAAACTCGGTACTCAGGCACGTTTGATAGACACGTATGGGTGTGTGAAGGCTTCCCCTCCTCTACCCTCCCCCTAATCCCTGCTTCCAGAGCGGTATCTGGACACCCATCATCCACCATTCCCAACCACGTCCTAACCATCTATCCACTGTCTCCCAACCACGTAACGCAGTCACTGAGCGCCTGGTAGCTGGCACCATGCCAAGTTGCGCCGGTAAGAGACGCCCCAAAATAGCGCTAGTGCAAGGCAACTACTAAACCTCGTGCCGGATCGCGCGACACCATACTCGATTCGCGAACGATTTTTTCGGTGTCACTTCTCCGACGTGGTAAAGGGCGCTGGCTGCGGCGGGTGGGTAATGGTGAGGTATGGTGTGTTTGGGTGTGGGCTGTGGGGATTCAGGGCAAAGGATAGGGGTGGGTGGATGGACTGAGTGGCTACGTTGCGTGGGTTCTTTGACGGTTGCCTAGGCCACATAAAGGAATGATGGGGTGGAAAGGAGGAGGTGATGGGTGGAAAGGAGGAGGGAGTGTGCTTCTGGTTTTTGCCGCAGATACCCGGGGGAGATACAGGCTTGAAGAATTGCTTACTTTCAGAATGCTATTATAGTGGGGATGGAGAGGAGCTCAGATGTTGCCTTGCCGAAGGGATTTCAGGACGGAGTACAGTAAAGATGGGACACTCTTGTGTTCCTGGTGGTCGTTTGAAGCGATGGATAGCAAAATGGCTTTTATTATAAAGCACAGTTAAACATACTTGAATGCACAATCGAGTATTGGCAGTAGGTTGATCCGTAGACCTTAGGAATTGGAGGTCATGTAGTTTAATCGAAGATGATTCGTTTGTCGAAACAGAGATTGTACCATTGAGCCACCTGAAGAGTGGGACCAGATGAAAAGCCGGACCCCGAATGAAGGAAAAGGGGGGTTTACATGGATTTTTTATCCCGCTCCGGGAGGGATTTCGTACTAGCCTCCCCTTTGTACCAGTTGCTATCTGGCTTCAACAACAAAGCACTATTAGAGGAGTTACAGTACTATGTCTAGGCGCTTCACTCTTATAAAGGGTCATTAACGGAGGTATAACAGAGACAAGATAAATAGCAACGCGCACCAGACTAGCCGGTACGATCATGCGTTTTGGGCAATTCAGCCCATCGAACGATTGCCTTTTAATGATTTTCACTGCTTTGTACTTTTGTCTATGCAAAAATAGTTCAAACATTGGAAAATAGTTAGAATTTCACGCACCAGCGTATGAAAGCTGAATTCGAAACCTTGAAGGATGAATATCTTTCCGTGATTTCGATTTCATGCACCAGCGTATGAAAGTTGAATTCGAAACCTTGAAGGATGAATATCTTTCCGTGATTCCCCGCACCAGCGTATGAAAGCTGAATTCGAAACCTTGAAGGATGAATATCTTCCCGTGATTCCCGATGCACCAGCGTATGAAAGCTAAATTCGAAACCTTGAAGGATGAATATCTTTCCGTGATTCCCGCGTTAATAGTTAGCGCATGAAAGCTGAATTCGAAGCCTTGAAGGATGAATATTTTTCCTTGATCCCAGAGTTAATTTTTTTCACTGCTTTGTACTTTAGTCTATGCAAAAGTAGTTCAAACATTGAAAAACAGTTAAAAATTTCACGCACAGCGTATGAAAGCTGAATTCGAAACCTTGAAGGATGAATATCTTTCCGTGATTCCCAAGTTAATAGTTTGGCGCATGAAAGCTGAATTCGAAACCTTGAAGGATGAATATCTTTCCGTGATTCCCGAGTTAATAGAGTATAAAGTTGAATATGAAACCTTGAAGGATAATATCTTTCCGTGATTCCCGAATTAATAGTTTATCCGCCAAAATTTTCAAAAACCTTGAAGGGTGGATATCTTTCCGTGATTCCCGAGTAACTAAAAAGTCAAATCTAGTTTACCCGCCAAAATTCTCATGAGGCCGTAGGTGATACTCAAGAGCGAGGAAATGCGGAATTTGAATAGGCAAGGTTGAGCGTGGGGAGGGGGTTATTACCCAAAATTTCAGCTTCCTAAACCCCGTGGTTCCCGAGATAATTTATCCGTAAAAGCTTTCACTAGCCCGTAGGTGATACCCGAGAGCGCGGGAACGCTGAATTTGAATAGGCAAGGTCGAGCGTGGGCAGGGGGTCATTACTCCAAAATTTCAGCCTCCTAGACTCCGTGGTTCCTGAGATATTAATTTACCCACATAAAACTTTCACGGGGCCGTATGTGTCACCCGCGGGTAAGGAAAGGCTATATTGCCTCGTTATTCGCTGGCGGGGAACACTATAACAAAATTTCAGCCGCCTAGCTTTTGTGGTTCCCGAATTGAAAGTGCGGGACAAAGTGTGGGACACACACACAGACAATCTCGTGACAATATGCGTTTTGTAATGCTGTTGCACAGCACAAAACACATAAAAGGGGGGAGGGGGTGGAATATGGTGGTAATTTTGGTTATAAATTGAAAAATCGGAAAGGAAGTCAGAGATAAAAATTTATTATTTAAAATTAGCAACTCATATTTACAGTACGAAAGGGAATGAGGTCGCAAGCCAGGAACTCGAGGTAGGAACTGCAAACAGCAATAAAGAGGAAAAAAAGTAAATTAAAGTAAGGCTGGGGCAGGAATAAAAGAGAAATCAAAAAAAGTGTGAAGCTATGAGTAAAAGCAAAAGAAATCCTCGTTATCAATAGGGGACTTCCCCATTTATGAAGGTAATGCTTAGGTGGGGCTAAGAGCGCATAAGGTAAACTGAGAGCTCTCAGTTTTACCTAAGCATCAATTTCATAAACAGGGAAGCCCGTTACTGCAGACGGGCTTTTATAAGGCAATTTCTATTCATAAGTTTTTCCCTTTGCCAAGTTTCTTATTTGTTTTTTGCTTCTGCTTCCTTAGTTTATGTTTGCTTTTGCTTTCTTCAGCTTCTGTTCATAGGTTCCGATCCTCTGATTTTGCTTTTTCCCATTTTTTTCCATAAGATCAGGGTTTCCTTTCATTTAGTTTTCTTTGTGCTGCTGTGTTGTTGCTTCCTCTTTACTACTGTTTTCAGTTACTGCTTCGAAATCCTGACTACTATTCTTGGTCCACTTCTCCATCCTGCCTCCAAAGCGGCATCTGAGCAGCCATCATCCACCCCTACAAACCACGCTCCACTATCCCACTCTCCAACCGCATTATCGGGGCACCGAGAAATGGGTAGCCCCCTCCCCCTCCCTTTTCCCACTACGCGTTTCAGCCTTTGTGCACTGGTTACTACTACCCTAAGCTCCTGATAAAGTGCCAAGTAGTATTGGCGAGTGACGCCACGAAATTGTTAGCAGTAACGGCCGAGTTGAGGCCAGGCCAGTTTTCGTAATTACCCTGGTACAGAAACGAGAGTGACTCTCAGTGGCAGCCGAGCTGAGTCGAGATGAGCTGAGTTCTAGTAACAGCCATAGGAGCACAAAATAGTGCAGAAACACTTGGTCGCACCGGCCCGCCTGGTGCGTGTCGCCAGTGATTTTATAACGCTGCCTGTTGTCCGTTTATGTCTACGTTCCTTTGCATTCCCCATATGAGCACGTGAAAACCGACGCAGGCGATTTTGTAATGCCGCAATCAAACTAAAGTGGGTGCCGAAATTTTTTAAGCATGGCCCACAGCCGTGTTCAGGCAAGTGCATGTAAAACAGTCTTTACATTTTTTTCATGTCCTGCTTAAGAACGCGTGAAATTTGACTTAACTCCGTAACTAAAACAGCTACATTATTGAAATTTTCTGAGCATGGCTCGCGACTGTGTTTGGTCGGGTGCACGTGGAAGCGAGATCTGTGTTTTTACTATATTTTGCGTAGACACGATCATTTTGATGCTAACTATTTTGGCCAGCAGCTAGAATGCTTATTTGCGTGGTCTATGACCGTGTTTGAGTAAATGTATGTGGGAACAGCTCTCAGATTCCCTGAATCTCACATACGGTATAATCTGGCGGTGATAGGTTTTTTGCCTTTTTGCCCATATGCAAATTGCAACCCAGGCTGGAACGCACCAGGCGAGCCGGTGCGATCATGCGTTTTTGCACC
>UYRT01000119.1:0-13154 GCA_900617915.1 Gongylonema pulchrum
AGGCTGAAACTTCGGATATATGTTCCTACCCCGTGTGTCATCCTCCCGTTTTAAGATCTTCCCTCAAACGCACCTAGACCCAGCGTACGGACCCCTAAAAAATATGCGAATGTCTTTGGCGGGAAGCGATTTCGCGAATCAGGCAAGATAAAAAGCTGAAACTTTGCATTGATATTCTCTGTCTAAGTGCGAGCTAAAGATTTCAAATTCAGCTGCCGCGCACGCTTGTGCAGCGCGTACGACCAAATCAAAGTTTGCGACTTGGTACAATGCTAATTCGGAAACTTGCAGGAAAACAGTGGCTGAAATTTTGTCAGGTTGTTTGACACCCATATGGAAAATTGTATACCTGCAATGAGTACTGATATGCACTTGCGCCACGACTTAGGGCACTTTAAACATATTTGTAGCGAAGTGGATATTTCGCTTGCCGGAAACGCTGCGAGGTTGGAAATTCGCTGGGATATTCTACTTTCAAGTGCGGTCTTAATACTACTTAGAGGTGAAATTCCTTTCAGGTAAGCATGAGAAATACTCAACCATATCAGAAGATCAGAAACGAGTGCATTTTGCAGCGAACGACTGCCCCCATCCAAATATGTAAATGAAGGTGAGCTCATTTGCATACTTGGATTTTTTTCACAGACGACCGCTCGAGCAATACTCTCACTTTTTTGTGAACTGGAAATTTGCATTTTTTCAAGAAATTTGCATTATTTACTGAAAAAACGAATGAGCTTCATGCAACAAACTGGAAATCATGCACCTGCAGGCCCATGTGGCTCTGTAACGCAACACCTTCATCCCAACCGATGCCTATTCTGCTGCATTTCGGAAGAAACCAATGCATGGCCAATATGAGCCCAAGTGCTTGGCTGCAGCACGGGGATTATTCATGCTTTTAGCGACCCGCGAGGTTAGTGCAAAAACGCATGACCGCACCAGCAAGTCCGGTGCGTTTCCAGCCAGGGTTATGCTTTTTATGCGTTTTTGCCTACAAATGCAAATTGCAAAAACGCATATTGCATCGACCCTGTGTGTGTCTGTGTGTTCATCTGTCCGGGTATTTCAACTCGGCAACCAAGCAAGCTCCGGCGCCAAAATTTTGCCAGTTGGTTCTCCGGCCAAGTGCTACCCCAGGACCGCGGTACCAACTCTCACGCAAGTCTAGGCCCCGCTTGCGATCGCGTGCAAAGTGCTAACTCAGGAATGAAAAAAGAGAGAAAACTGAAATTTCGAGGTTATGTTCCTTGTCCAAATATAACTCAAAGATTTCAAATTCAGCCCCCAGGTGTGCGTGGTTCCCGCGTACGGTCCCGTGAGGGTTCTTATCACGAAAAATCGATAACGTGGAAACCGGGAAAGCTGGAGGCTGAAACTTTAAAGGGGATGTTCGTAACCCATGTAGAACTTAGAGTTATTACCAGCCCCCATATATGCGCGGTTCTCACGTACGGCACCGTGAAACTTTTCGGCGGGAAAATGGCTAACTCGGGGACCAGAAAAGCTGGAAAACTGAGGAGAATATTCCCCATCGAAATGCAACTTAAAAGTATCAAATTCAGCCTCCAGGTATGCGAGGTTCTTGTGTACAAGCACTTAAATTTTTGGCGGGAAAATTTCTGATTGAACAACTGAATCATTTTCAAAAAACGACCGCTAAATAGAAATTATTTCCTTTTATGCAAAATTTACGATAATTTACAGTATTGAGCGCACAAGGTAGATGTGAAGAAACAACCGTTCATGCAGCTAACCTAATTCAAGTTTGGTGCAAAAGCGCATGATCGCACCAACTTACCTGGTGCGTTCCAGCCTGGGTTTAAAAATAACCTAAGTGTTCAATGAGCAATTCTCTCGCCAAAATTTTTACATCCTCTTACATGAGAAACATGCATACCTTAGGGCTGAAATTGAAATCTTTAAATTTTACGTAGACGATAGCATCCCCTTCAAATTTCAGCCTTCCAGCTTTTCTGGTTCCCAAGTTGGTAGTTTTCTCGTCAAATATTTTCACCACGCACGTCTGAGGGCTAAGTTTGAAATCTACAAGTTGTACGTGGGCAGGGGAATTCCACTTAAAATTCCGACTTTCCATCTTATCTGGTTTCTGAGATCGCTTTCCCGCTAAAAAGTTTGCATATTTTTTGGGGCTTACGTACGTGCAACCCAGACGTACGTGATAGATAATATTAAAAAGGGAGGGTCGCACAGGGGATGGGCATATGCTCCCGAAGTTTCAGCTAGCTTTTCTGATCCTGGAGTTGAAAGCGGGCGACAAAAATTACGGATACACAGACAATTATTGTTACTTGGCTAAGCTCGGCTGGCGTCATACACGATTCGTCAAAAATTTTTTCTGGCGATGGCTGGGGCTATCCCACAGCAATTGGTTGGAAATGAGGAGGAAGATTGCTTCTGGTTTTTTGCCATGGATATCCTGATGTTGCTTTGCAGGTAGGATTTGAGGGCAGAGTAAAGATGAGGAACCAAGGTGCAAGTCAGGAAGTTCAGGCAAGAACCGGAGACAGCAGCAAACAAAAAGAGACAACGCAGCACTGCAAAGAAAAGCAAATAAAAGCGTACTTCTATGAATAAAAACAAAAAAAGTAAAAAAAAAAATGTGAAACTGCGGATATAAGCAAAAAACTGAGCCTATATGATTGAATACTGCCCTGTAAAAACCCGTCGCCAGCAATGGATTTCCCCATTATAAAGCTGATGTTTAAGTAAAGGTGGAAGCGAATAAAGTAAAGCTAAGTGCTGAGAGCTGGGAGAGAGCGAGAGCGAGCTGAAGGTTCTAAGCTTTATCTAAGCACTAGCTTCATAAATGGGAAAGCCTACTACTACGGACAGGTTTGTAAGCGAATTTCCACTCGCATAAGCTCAATTTTATCTGCTTTTGCTTCTCTCAGGTTCCGACTCTGTGATTTTTCTTTTTTCTCTTTTTTTTTTCATAAGTTCAGCTTTTGTTAAATTTACTTTTTTTTGTACTTCTGCGTTGTTTCTTTCTTTTTGTTGCTGTCTCCAATTCTTGCCTGGAGCCAAATCCGTATTCCCGGAACTGAATCTGGGCACCCACCAACTATCACTCTCCAACCACGCCCAACCCACTCCACCCAAACAACGCAATTCAGCTACCGATCGCTGGGTAGCACTACCCAGCGCTCGTTGGCAAAGTGTCACACAGTGCCGGCGAGTGACGCGGTGAAACAGCGTTAGCAGAGGAGTTGGAGCATTTCACAATGATGGCCGAGCCAAGCCGAAGTTTAGCAACTGCCAACACACAGACACACGCATAGACAGTTTCCTGCCAATATGCGTTCTTGCTTACTGTAGTAGCACTACTGCGCTGCACAGCAAAAGCTCGAAAAAAAGACAAGAAACCAGTTAGGTGCCAGCAACACTACAGGGTTGAACATTTTGGTGATACCGCTTCGGATTACAGCAAGAATGGGAAAGTTGCGGACTGCGCTAACGGCATAACGGTGAGCCACGATTAAACGACGACAGCTGGCTGATCAAATTATCGAAGCGCAGTAGCACTGTTCCAAAAAACTATTGTAATTACGTGGGATGCAATTCGCTTCACAGCTTGATGGGGTTGAGAAACGATTCTCGTTGCCGCCACAACCTTTGTATCGAAATGGTAGACACTGCGTTGTTTCGCTGTCAAAATACCACTGCAATTTGAGAATTTTCGAGAAATAGCTTTAGCAGTATTCGAAAAACAAATCTCGGTTGCGAAAAACAGAGCAGCACTGTTCACTCAGGTTTTGTACACTTGGAACATTTTATTCTCAGATTTTCAAAATTATTTCTCATCAGTTCTAGAGTAATAAAATTTGCCCGAGTTTGGAAATGATACCAAAAACCATGACCCAAAGTAATCTGAAAATTGGTCTTAGGTGCAGACGGTCAGAAACATTTTCCTCACGTTACAAAGACTGCACCCGTCTTAGTTCCTAAATCAGAAAATCTGCCTCAGTTTGAACCTGAATTTAAATGTCAGGATAAAGAAAAATCTTGGAGTAAACTCCTTGGTTTTGGCTTCATCAGCAGGCGTTAATTTTAATTTCAAATTTTCAGACTTGTGTTTTTTTTTTCGACCTCTGATTTGCGAAATTTGCTTAAATTTGAATGACGTCAAGAGTAGGATGCAGGCTTGATAGTCCATCTTAGTTCTGAAGCCTTATATAACACTGTGAGCCTGTTCATAAAATTTTAGCTTTCCTAATTATGCTATCAGATACATACATACAAACTTCACCTCGCCTCGATGCATCAGACGATGTAATGCAAAAGCATGTGCCAAAAAATGCAGAGCCTAACTATGAAGTCAAAATAAAATCTAAATTTACATTTAATCCAGGAGCTGATCCATTATCGCAACGAAAGCCGCGATGCTTTTCCAGAACGCAGGAAGCCGGAAAGCTAAAGCATAAGTTCAAATAAACTACACATGGTTTTTTTTTCCAAAAATTAGAGTTTTCTTGCTTCTTAATTCTTTCCCGGCAAAATCCTGCTTAAAATACCGGACACTAACATCTGTCCTGGAAAAGTTGGAAGAAACAACAGGAAAAAAAGTTCGTTTCCGTTTCTTTGCAAAACTAGACAAACAGTTAAAGGGAACAACTAGGAAACGCTCCTTTTTAGATAGTACAAAATAACTTAGCGTTCTTCTAATGAAAAGTAGCTAGTATTCTGGCTTATTCGATTTTTGTCTTATGCTTAGTAAAGAACTGGAGAAAAACAGGCCGGAATAGGCCAGTCTAAGCCTGTCACTGAATATAGCTAATACTGAGAGCTCCACACAGATGGATCGGAAATTTATTTTCAATAAAATTAGTCGCACCAGGCTAGCCGGTGCAATCATGCATTTTTGCACTAAACTCGCAGGTCGTTAATAACGGGAATGAACCCTGCGCTGTAGCTTAACACTTCGGCTCATATTGGCCGTGCTTTGGCATCTTCCGGCATGCAGGAGAAAGGGCGTCGATTAGGATGAAGGTGTTGCATTATAGAGCCGCATGGACCTCCAGGCACATAATTACCAGTTTTTATGCGTTTTGGCTTGTATGCAAATTGCAAAAGCGCATATTGTGACGACCTTGTCTGTGTGTATGTGCATGCGTGTATGTTTGTGTGTGTGTGTGTTCTTCTGTCTAGGTAATTCAATTCGGCAACCAAGCAAGCTCCAGCATAAAATTTTGCCAGTGGGTTCCCTGGCCAAGTGCTACCCCAGGACTTCGGTGCCAACCGTCACGCAAGTCTAGGCTCCGCGTATAAGAGGGTGAAAGTTTCGGCGGGAAAATTGCTAACTTGGAAATGAGAAAAGCTAGAAGGCTGAATTTCGAGGTTATGTTCCCGTCCACGTACAACTCAAAGATTTCAAATTCAGACTCCAGGTATGCGTGGTTCTCGCGTGTGGCCCTGTAAGGGTTCGTGGCAGGAAAATCACCAACTTGGGAACCACGAAAGCTAGGAAGCTGAAATTTTAAAGGAATATTCCCCGTCCATGTACAACTTAAAGTTATCAAACTTAGCTTCCAAGCATGCATGATTTTACGTACGGCCTCGTGAATGTTTTTGGCGGGAAAACGTCTAACTCAAGAACCGGGAAAGCTGAGAGGCTGAAATTTTAAAGGGATGTTCCCAGCCCAAGTACAACTTAATGATTTCAAATCCAGACCCCAGTTATGCCTCCAGGTCACGCGCGACCCCGCGGAAGTTCTGTCGGGAAAATTGTTAATTCGGGAAGCAGAAAAACTGGAAAGCTAAGGTTTTAGGAAATATCCCCTGTCCAAATGCAAATTAAATGTTTCAAATCCAGCCTCCAGGTACGCGCGGTTCTCATATGCGGACACTCAAATTTTTGACGAGGAAATTACTCATTGAACAGCTGAGTCATTTTCAAAAAACAACCGCTAAACGGAAATTGTTTATTTTCATTTATGCAAAATTTACTATGATTTACGGTATTGAGTGTGTAAGGTAGGTATAAGGAAACAACCATTCATGGAGTTAGACTAATTACTTCAATTTTGGGGCAAAAGCGCATGATCGCACCGGCCCGTCTGGTGCGTTCCAGCGTAGGTTTGCATGGAGCCCGGTCGCTTTTTTTGTTGCAAAATAAAGGAGGAGCGAGTAACAAGAAAATGAAGATGGGGGGCTAAACCCCTTCGCCTTACCCATTTGCCCATCGGTTCACTATGATGTGCAAATGTCCCGTCTTTTGATTCGACTTGAGTTTCCCCTCCCCGTCTCTTGACTTCAGTTCCCCTTCCGTGATATTTAATGTGCTAATTAGAAGTGAAATGATATTGTTTTTGTTCCTCGAAAAACTGTGTGGCGGCAGCTTAGAGCTGCTGCCGGGTATTTTTTGGGTTTGTTGTTTGTTTTTTTTTTCTCATTCATTTTGCGGTTCTACTAATAAAGAGATGTTTTGTTTGTTTGTGTGAGCGCTTACCGTCTAAGCCCAGCTCCTCCTCCTCCTGATCGTTACATTTTCAGAAAATGCTCTTTTTG
Organism: Gongylonema pulchrum; assembly: GCA_900617915.1. NCBI lineage: Eukaryota > Metazoa > Nematoda > Chromadorea > Rhabditida > Gongylonematidae > Gongylonema > Gongylonema pulchrum. The sequence continues at coordinate 6,529 of UYRT01000119.1, forward strand.
AAAAAATTAAAAATGCAGTTATTTGAGTATGCAAAAATTTCAGTTTCTCACTAAAAAGTGGAAATTTTGCTAGAGCGGTGGTTCGTCAAAGAATCCAAGTATGGAAGTGAACTGAATGTTCATTTACCTATTTGGATGAGGGCGGTCCTTGGCTGCAAAACGCACTCGTTTTTGATTTTCCAGTAAAGTTCGGTATTTCTCATGAACACCTGCAAGGAATTTGACCTCCAAGTAGAATTAAGGCCGCAATTGAAAACTAGTGTACCCTAGCGAATTTTTAGCCTCGCAGCTTATCGGGTAAGCGAAATTGCGATTTCGCTACAAATATCTTTGAGGTGCCCTAAGTCGTGACGTAAGTGCAAATCGATACTCATTTTAGGTGTACGATTTCCCAAATGGGCGACAAACATGCCGACAAAAGTTCAGCCACTGTTTTCCGGCAAGTTTTGCAGTTAGCACAATGCCAATTCACAAACTTTGACGTGGTTGCACCCGCTGCATAAACGTGTGCGATAGCTGAATTTGAAATCTTTAACTTGCACATGTACAGAGAATATCCCTGTAAAGAATATCCCTGCACACGGGTTAGGAACATATACCCAAAATTTCAGTTTCCAGCTTCCTTGGTTACTGAGATGAAATTGGATGACAAAGTTCACTCGCTTCCGAACACACGTACACACACGCAAATGATCTCTTGACAATATGCGTTTTTGCGCTGCTATAGTGCTGTACAGCAAAAACGCATAAAAACAAATAAATACAAGGAAAAAACCTATCATCATCCGCCTTGAAAACTGGTAGAACGAGCAAACCGAGCAAAATTGTCTTCATTCTGTCCGTTAATTGAGTTCCCACTACTGAAAACAATTGCTGCAGAATGTTCTGGAAAAGCTACACAAGAAACGATCAAATCGAAAGTGTAGTACACAAAGAATAAAAGTATTCGCGATGTATCTGAAAGGTATTTGCATGGTTGATTTGAAAAAAAGTCCATTCTTTAACAATATTGCTGAACGAAAGTATTTGTCTGTGATTCGCGCAGCACTAATTCTTTTACGGAATAGCAGTCATACGTTAGTGGAAATTATTTTTTCCCGAAGAATGCTTGAAAGAAGGAAACTATCATTTGGGCCCTTTGCGTCTAACCGTGCCATGCCGGAGACAAGACAAACTGTTTGCCTGGCTTCTTTTTTTTTAAGAACACTTCTATTTCAAGTGTCTTCTATTCTAAATAGCTCTGATGCTCTACAGGCAATTCAGGTTTTGTTGGATTAATTACATTTAACACTGTTGCTTCTGCCGTCGATCTCCGGATGCTCTCACTAAGCAGTCCAAAAACGGCACTTCACCATAGTGCCGAGATCGCTTAGTCAATGATGCAGGGATCCGATGTTGAGACACAACATCACACAGATACGCCAGGTTTTTCGGAGCTGCGATTTTTTGTTAATATTGAGCGCCTGTACTTGGAAACAACCCGGGTCTTTTCCCTGACATTTTTTACTCTAAACAATTTCACTTACTGTCCCACATATTCCCAAGTATATGTTAAATTTGTGCCTGCTAAGACTTTGCAAAATCTTTGTCTGAAATCAAAAATAATCAGTCACGGAACTGGAAATCCGCGAAGAATGCATGACGCTGATATAAAATAAACTGTATATCGTATTTAACACAGATTTTAGCAACTCAGACAGAATCTTCTCACACGAACCTCTGATGAGATATATCTTTTCAAAGGAACAAATTCAATTAAGCTTACAGTATCTTGAAATTTGTCCAATATCTTCTAATCGTGGTAAATGTGGTGGTAAATGGTATCGAATGCGCTCAACTTAGCACCATCTGCTTGTTCGGTTCACTGAAACGTAATCTTCTAATTAGGGCAAGCGCGATTTACAGATCAAGCCTTTATTAAATCTTATTTCGCGAGAATAACTAGCCTGTGAAGGGAGCTAGTAGATTAAAAAAAGATTTTAGCGCACCGAAATTATCCGAGATCGCTGAAAGAAGTCAGTCTCAGTCCCTTTACTGGTATTAATATACCAGAGTCAAGCGTGTTTCAAAGCGCCTTTTGAAAAACCGAGTTTTAGCATTATTTAGCGCCTCAGAATGCATGATTCACATTTTAGGACGTGGCATCAAAGCATATGCAAACACACATACATATGTACACATGCGCACATATACGCACAGTGTGGATTTATCACCATACACTTTTTTCTCACAGATGATTAAAAAATAAATAAATAATGATTTGTAAAAGATGGCCAGTAGCTACGCATTTCGCAATGCAATGCTCTGAAGCTAATTTTTAAGTTTTTGACGATAAATGCACGATAAATGCGACAGCATTTTAGAAGGACTGTTGCCCCGCATTCGGAGGGAATTAAAATAAGATAGACTAACTGGATCCTTGTCCTCAATTAACTTGTGATTGACTGCTTGTGTTATTGCCAGTTAATAAAGTTGTAAAAGAAAGTCATCCCTCATAACCTCTCACCGACAGCAGTCTCCGGCCAAGCCAATTGGGCTTCATTTCGGAGCAGCCTTCCTCCAACCCAGCACCACACTTGATAAGAAATCTTCGTTCCAAAACTTCAAAATTGTGGCCTTTTTAGTTTTCGAGTTATGAAATTTGCTTGAAGTTGTGTCTGTGATCAAAAATGAGGGAAAATGGGGGAGCTAAAAACCAATGCATCGAAGACAAAGGTGATGCAAAATCCTGGCATGCCCGCAGCAAGATTAGAGATAGACGACTGTGGAGATAAAAGAAGTTAACAGTTACGTCTGTCTCAGATAAGAAGTGGATATGTGTCACAATCTCCATTCGGAGTTTGCAGGTCGCAGAGCTGCCGGCTGACACAAATTCCACAGCATTAACGATGTCCTCAAAATGTCGCACCGCAAGCACCATGCTCACCTCTCCAACACCGCTATGTTGAAGGCAGTGACATACGGATGCAAAACATGGTCACTGATGAAAGCTGAAGAGTAAGCACTGGCTGCGACGAAGGAAGCGATGAAGCAGAGGATGCAATTACGACTGTGAAAAAGTAAAATCCGATGGGTAGGACATATTGCCCCGCTGAAATCCGGTGGGCGATGCACATTAATGATTGGTATCATCGACAAGGTAACCCGTCACTCGGACAACGCCCGGAAGGAAGGCGCATACACGTAAAAGAGGCGATAGATAGGTAGTACGGTATGTAATACGGGACTGAACGTTCTGACATAGCTGCACTCGGCGTATGAGAGCATCCTAGTAATATAACTAATAGAGGAACTACACAGTCCAAGCGGTCTTGACATTCTTGGATTCCTAGCCATAAGTCACACTTTACGTCGGTCTGAATTGGTTCTCGGATTTCTGGTCTTGTACACATACGGTCAGGGACTTTCTCCAATTTTAAAGCATTTTTGAGTTAAGAAATCCATCCAAGTTTGTATTCGAGGTCAAAGATCAAAACGCAGAGCAGTTTGGAATTGATTTCAGTTCCAAGCGATCGAGGATAAAATTTCAGCTTTCTAGCTTTCGCAGTCTCGAAAATGAAAACCGGAAACTTAGAAAACAGGTCTCGACACAGTGCATTTTTGCATCTCGTTGCAGCACAAAAACGCTTAAGAAATAATACTGCAATTTGTCAAAGTGAGTCAGTTCGGTGCGAAAGTCAAGGAAAAATAACAGCGCGTGAGGAAATCGAAATAAGGAAGCACAGGAATAAAAAAGCACGTTTTGTAACTCATCGAATGTGTAAAGTGGAAATATTAATAAACATTTTCTGTCCAAAATAAACACTTTCCAATTTTTAAGTGCGTAGGCGAAGATTTTAAACTTTCCTTATGCACGATAGCTGACATAGGATGTCACCACTTAATCTGAACGAACCGAGAGGGAGCGTTACGCAATGGCTAAAATTCGGGATTTTCTTTTTACAATAAGAAAAAGACCGTTTGTGTTGATTTCACTAGAAAGCACACACATTTAGCTTGAAGCATATTCAGAGGGGGACAATTACGCCAGTACTGACTTCACTACAGTAGTTGCTATCACCGTTTTTAGTTAACTCACTTCACTGGTTGCTTCTACTTGCAGTGGTAGTTTATTAGATCAGGTATAATTATGTTTTTGCCGTGCAGCGCTAGAGCACTGCAACAGACAGCAAAAACGCATATTGTGACGAAGCTGTCTGTGTGTATATATGTTTGTGTGTGTGTGTGTGTGTGTGTGGTGTGTGTGCTCGTCTATCTAGGTATTTCTACTCGCCAAATATGCAAGTTTTTAAGCTGAAATTTTGCCAGGGTGTTCCCTGGCTAAGTGCGACCTTAGGAACTTAATATCAACTGTTACGCACGTCTACGTCTCACGTACAGACACGTAAAAGTTTTAGCTGAAAAATTGCTAACTCGGGGACAAGGAAAGCTGGAATTTTAAGGGAATGTACCTACTCATGTATGACTGAAGGTTTTCAAATTCAGCACTTTTAGAGCTGTCCAGGAGTTACTTACGGAAATGTGAAAGTTTTGGTGGGAAATTTGCCAATTCGGGGACGAGAAAAGCTAGAAAGCTGAAACTTCAGAGGAATGTTTCCTGCTCACGCACAATCAAAAGACTTCAAATTCAGCTTCTTAGAGCCGCCCGTGTTTCACGTACGAGCACGTGAATGTTTGGGCTGGAAAATTGTTAAATCGGGAACGAAAAAAGCTGGAAAGCCAGGATTTTAAGGGGATGTTCCCTACTCATGAGCGACAAGATTTCAAATTCAACTCTTCTAGTGGGGTCTTTTTCGCGCGCCAGCAACCTTTTATTTCTCGGGACACTGAAACCAAGATCTACAGCTGACATGCCATTGTGCCATAGTTGCACAGTTAACGTCCGGAACTTTGAGGGCCAGTATGTCACAAATTCTAGCTACTGTGATTCCTTGCGACTTTGCTGCAGCACGAGATAGTGCAAAAATGCGTGATCGCACCAGCCCTCCTGGTGCTTTCCAACCCGAGTTTTTGGATGTAGCTTATTTTTCTAGTCCCTTCAGATCACTGCATTATTTGTTTATCAAGTAACCCCCTATTATCTTTACGCTCATCTCTTTTCTCTTCAAAAAATCGAAACCATCTGCTTGTCAAAAAGTTAAGAATCAAAATCCCCATCATATTTCAATCTCAGTGAGAGGCTGAGGAACTTGGGAACATCTGCGAGTGTGTTTCGTTTAATCGTAAAAAACGTATGCTACTCCTTATGTGCGCAGGAGGGACTCATCAGCTTTGATGAATTACAGCGCTTTCGGAAACTCAGATTAATCATTGGCACGATTATTTCATTTAAAGTATAATTTAGAGATCTAGCTGATAACCGCTGAATATTTAGCGCACTAATTTGACAATAGCAATTTGCTAGCTACACTGATCAGCGGGTCGCCGACAGAACCGTTCTTCCAGCAATGGCTTGATCAGAATCTGCACCATCACCACTTCGGACGAGGAATTATTCAGTGAGAAGACAAGGTGACTGAAGGGACGCAGGAAGGCTGGCACAGCTAATTAGATCCTGGCAAGCAGGGTGTGAAACGAGAATGTTGCAGATGTTTTGTCAGTCACTGAGGACGACATTTGCTGCTCGTCGATGCTATCCACTCAAAAAACTTTTGCCGTCTGCTGTTTATCATTGCTGTCTACCCCTCCACTGCCACCTCCTTCGTTCTTCCCTTCAATAATATTATTTTTCATCAACGATACTCATACAAGTACATCATTGCTATACTACGACTCTGAGCAAAACTTTGAGACCGAGTTCTTGAGGGCCAGGTTCTCGATCAGTTTAGTACGTGCGGCATTTCCGAGAAACGGGAATTTAAGTCCATGCTGAAGTTTTAAATCACTTCCACTCCGGGTATTGTATTTCGTTTCAAAAGACGTATCTACAAGTTTTTTAAACAAATTTATGGAAATTATTAAACCAGTAATAAATAACTTTCTAAATGCAAAAGTTTGCGTCGTATACTAGCTTCTCAAGAAAAAATTTTAGCTTTTATACATAACATTAAGCCTCAAAGTTCAATGAAAATGCTAGAGAATATTATTTTGCTTTCCAAATCCGGGAAAAACAACGTGTTATTCAAATTCTACGAGCAAAAACAAAAAATATTGTCGAAGCACAGCAAACTACTGGTTGGAGCGAGGTAGAAAGTTTTTACAGTTATGTCAAGGACAAAATGACGTTCGCAGCAAATCTTTGTATCTTTCTGTTTTTGGCAAACAACTCAAAAAATGCTAGAAGCGTTCCTGTGTCACTGATTCCATACTTCGAACACTGTTACTCTAATATTTTGTTTGCTGTGGTGGTAAGCGACATCCACTTTCCCATTACGCAGGTCGTTCGCTCGAAGGGTGCACTGAGAAAACCAGTCCTTCTATGATTCGTTGATTCGCCTTGAAGTTGAATTGAGAATGACGTAAGTAGCTCTGCCGGGCAGTAAAAACGCCTTTGAGCCGCTCTAAGGAAATCCTCGGGAAAAGAGCTTATTGGCAACTTTATCAGCGCATTACTGCGGCCCACAGACAACCCAGGCTGGAACGCACCAGGCGGGCCGGTGCGATTATGCGTTTTTGCACTTCTCGTG
>UYRT01000120.1:0-13142 GCA_900617915.1 Gongylonema pulchrum
CCAAAAAAACTAGTGCCAGCCTGATACTCACTGTCAGTTTTTCCACGAGTTTTTGACACATTTCTTGATGTTAAAGGACTTCACAAAATCCTTGAAAAAGAAAGCAGCAACGGAATTTATTTCCAAAATTAATTCAGTCTGTTGGACGCCTCGGTTTACAACCAGTGATTAAACAAACACATATATACACGCACACATACTTGAATACAAACAAGTGTACAGGCACAAATACATACATGCATACATACACACATACAAACAAACAAATATACGTAAATACATAAATACATGTATACAAATATACGTGCATACATAAATACGCACATATGTACAAACATACACGCATACACACATACATGCATACACATATGCATACACACATACATACATTCACACATACATACATACATACATACATACATACATACATACATACATACATAAATACATACATATAAGCAAGCAAACAAACAAACAAACACACATATATACATAAATACACATATATTTGCACAAGCACGTCTACACACAAGCACAAAGATATAAATTGAAGTGGGAAAAAAATGAAGAATATAATTCAAATTACACTGTTGCAGAAGGAAATTTATATTAATTTACGCAATCAAAATCGCTCAAATTCCATTTTTGGCCATAATTTGATTAGGCTTATCAGGAGCATTTAGTTCGAAATCATATTCTTAAATAATTTTCTAGAATTTTGCTCTGTTTTGTCGTACATGTCATTCTTGGTATTGCTTTTCTTCTTTTGGATGCTTGCAGTGAAAGGCATGCCGTTTTACATTTTTAAGAAGGAAAAAACGAAAAAACAAATGACGTGAAAACAGTGTGTTTTTTAAAGTGCAGATTATGTATGTGTGTTTGAAAGATACCAAGAATACTAAAACCACCCAGACAGTCGGTATGAGGATCCCATGTTAGTGACGCTACTTAATGCTTTCAAACACGAGGCGAAAATATGAGGGACCCTTCGATCCTGAAGTGAGCGTCTACACTGGGCAACATTCCACAGAGCCGTTCAAGCGATTCCTTCCGCTACTTTGGTGACAGTCTTCGTGTTTTTTTAGTACTGAAACAACCTCGGTCTGAAAGTTCCATTTTTTCCAAATTCCAGTTTTGTGTTTTGAGAACTAATGTGTAAAAATTGTAAAAATCATCTTATATAAAGCCACAGAAAAAGGACAATAAAAAGCATAAAAACTTTAATGTGAAAAATGAACAGCTGTAGTACCATTTTATTACCGACCACAAATCTCTGAATTAAGATCTGGCGGAAACTCGGGATTTATACTTCTTTCGGGATTACACGGACATTCATTCCTGCGCAGAATAGTTACTTTAGTTATTTGCCCGGTATATGGAACTCAGAATTTTCGTGTTTTGTCTGAAAAATCGGTCCTGGAAGGAGAGAACAACCATGCACGTAATAAGAACTGATTGGTGTAATTTAAAAGATTCGGCAGGTTTCTGATCCCATTTAATCAGTGAGGTACCTCATCGTAGTGCAGGAGCAGTGGAATCTTAAGTGGGATCCTGGTGATTGGCACCCACCAAGGATATTTCTAGGGAGCTAAAGCCTTGCCAAGTTCTCCTTCTGTAAAAAAGTTTGTCTGGTAATCGTTTCACGGAACGAAACGAACGTTAGGGTGGCCAGCATGCTGACCACTAGGTGAGGAACTGGTCAAAGCAACCGGGGAAACTGCAAGCTGTGTGACTGGTGAATCAAGCTATATTTTATAGTTAATTAAAGTGTCAAATCAAATTTAGTTCTTATCACTTCTACTACGAGCTATTTCTATTTTAATATATATTTGATATTATTCATACGATTTAATTACCTATAAGATGCCTTTGGGTGCTAACTGGAGATTTGCAATCCATGAAGGGCTTTGTATAGTCTCACTTTGCGGATGGGTGCCTCCTGGTAACATCAATAACATGGAATATCCACACGAACAGTCGAGGTGGTTTTGATATGCTTCGTAATATGATTTTGGGAAATAATCATACGATGGCGATAACTCTTTTATACAAAACTGGGCTGAGAATTTATGGAAAAAAACATCCAATGCTAGCAGTAGAAGGGTAATTTTGTTTTGCACATTGTTGCTGCCTTTCTGCAAAACACTTTTCAATCATTTTTGCGAAACCTTCATTGTGAGCTGTGTGCGCATAGCGTATGTGCATTTGCCTCTTCGTGTAATTCAATTTCAGAACTGCGAATGATAGGAAGATACGATTTTGAGCACAAAATATCCGGCGCTGTGCAGAGCAAAAAAACTTGAATGCTTTGGCTTGCTGTTTTAGACCCGTGCATAAAGAGTGGAGCACATACAATGGAGAAGTGGCGATTCGGTACTTACTGGAAATAAGCAGTTTAGGACCGAAGAAATTTCATACTTGGCATGCGAGAGCATCACAATAACATCACTAGCATGGAATACCCACAATGACTGCCCGAACGGTCTTGATATTTTCGGTATTTTAGGTCCAGTTTAAGGATTGTTTTGTAAACGCAAAAAATTAAAAAAATATTAAATAAAAAAGTTAAAAATCGAATTTTGCAGACTTTGAAATTTTTGTACATGCTGTAACGCACTCAGGTTCTAGGCGTCCTAAATGGTCAAGAATATTTAATCACAAAATTTCAGCTTTCTAGTTTTTTTTTTCTAAAATTTGTGAACAGGGCAAGCAAGCATGCAAGTAATCATAAAAACATCAGTGAGTGGTCTCGTCTTAATGCATTACGCTGCAATAGCGATATGAAAATCAGAAAAGAGTACTGTAATTTTTGTTTCCTCAAGTTTGTCTCATTCCTATAAATAACGGACGGCTTTTTGAGCTACGGGTTTTTGATAAAAAAGTTGGAATACAATTAAAGAAAAAAAGTAAGCGATATCTAATTTTGAATACTCAGATTTCTTTGAAACACTATTTAGTTTGTCTTCATTTTTGTTTCCACCTGTCCATTCGAGACATATCAAATAACAGTGCCAGCACAGAGGAAATGTAAAGAGTGGGGGTGAAAAAAAAAAACTTTCGGAACTAAAACAAGCGGAGAAACCGGCATTTTTGATGTTGAAATCACTTGTCGACTTCAAAGTGAAAACACTGTTGTCACAGTACTGCAAAAACGATGAAGTGAGGAAAACTGGAGTGAGGTTCAACATAGGCTGTAGAAGCTAAAGCCCCGAAGTATGTACTAATTCTTCCTTGACATGACTGAGTCATGTCAAGAAAAAGACAAAAAAATGAGGAAGAAAGAAGTGAGTGTGAAAAAAGAAGTAATATGAATTGCTCAGGTACCAATCCTTCTAGTTATAATTCTAGAATGTTCACATGTCATAACGCTGTAGATTGAGGGAGAAATGAAAACTCTTGAAAAAAATACATATCAAAAACCGCTGTTTCTAATGCATCATTCAAATGTGTAATAAATGAAGAGGGTGTAAGGAATTTCAGTAACCGTCAAAATAATAGCACTGTTTGCTTTTTCCTCCTATCATAGTATACAATTTCAAATTCAGTATAAAATTTTTCTGGTAGCCGTGGTGCAAAATCCACAAACGCTGGGCTTAGGCGTGTCATATCTCCATACCAAAAAAAGCTTTGGTAGACAAAAGTGGGAAATATAAGGCAAAAGAAACACACATACAGAAATACTAATAAGAGGAGGAATTAAAAATCTCTTGTATAAGCGGATGTGAAATGTAAAAATTATAAATTAGTTATATAAAAACAAACAAACAAAATTATATGTTAATGACCCGGCATACTTCTTTTATTTATAAGTAAAACTGTGGATTAACGTTCCTGAGCACTAACATGCATGACGCATTGAAAAATACCACTGCTATCTTGCAGAAAGCAGTGGTATTTCTCTTTGCTCCATGTACCTTGGTGCAAAGAAACAACTAATCCCTCTACGAATTGTTCATTCGTTTCGATGGCAAACAGGTACTGGCATATTGCCACGGAACTAAATTTGTTACTGAGCAGTCCTAGAAAGACGAATTTATCGGCAGCTTTGTCACTGGATGGCTGTTATTGGCATATGCTTGCGACTCAAGCTACTTCCGAGTGTCGCCATTTCTCGTAGAGAACGAATACAGAAGGAAATTTTGAGTTCTGACTTCTCGAGTGTTTTCTACTTTCAGCATCGGCTTAGCGCTACCAGTATATGGCCAACCACCGAAAGTGCTACGATCGCGGCAAATCGGTTTCGAAGGACAAGTACTGTCCAGGATTCTCTCTGATTACGATTCGCATACACGGCCCCCAGTCAGAGGTTAGCGAATTCACACCATTTTCGTACTTTAACCAGCTGTTGTTTCATCACTACGTTCCTTCCTTATTCCTGTGCGTTTGCAACTTATCCGTTTCTGTTTACGATCTAGTTCATGCGTACAGTTCCATTGAGTTTGTGTAACATTCTTCAATCGCTTTATCCATCTGTTGTTTCTTGTTCTTGCCTCGCAGCCAGGGGGAGTTCTTTTTTCGCTTTGATAATGCCGCGCATACCATACTGGAACCGTAGTACTTTACCGGAAATCCGCTGTAACTTGTTTATGCTATCATGCTTCGCTTCATACTCATTCGTCATCGCCAAAATTTTTCTCAACACGCAAAATTGTAAGAAAGCAAAATTCATAGCTGAAACTGTTTTTTGTTGGAAAAAAAAACCATAACTTTCTGAAGCTTTCTACCACTCTCTATTTCCACTGACTGTCCTTTTCACCCATTCACCATTCCTTTGTACCTTTTGCTTAAATTAAATGTTACCTGACTCCGTGCTCAGCAAACTGATTCTCAAGCCTCATGTTGAAATTGGAGAAGCATGCATTTTTCATAAACTCATTCTTCACATGATTTCCTATTATAATTTTCTTTATACTGTTTGCAAACTCGCCTAGCAAACTCTACTACAGTTGTGATTTTACTGCATGAAAGACAACCTTATTTATAATTGTATCGATTAAAGTCTCTCGCCCTTCAAGGAAAAATCAACATATTGTTTCAGTTTTCTGCAAAATCCTACCAACTGCATTTGCACTGGTTTTCGAGGAACAAATGTTGCCTTGTTTCACGCCTCTGCCAACTGTTCTTCTTGTGGGCTCGTCAGAAAAAAGCGGACACTATGTAGAGCTCCGTCAAAAAATTCGAGTTCGAACTGCGAACCAAAGAATGAAACACAGTCTGCAAATCCATCTGATCCACTTAAACATGTGATTTTCAAGCAAGCTTATTAAATATTTCCCATTGATCTGACCCGAACTGCAAGCATAAACAAATTCCGTGTTCTTTGCGTCTTTCTACCAGCTGCGTTGCTGTAAAAATGTGATCGATAGTGGAAGATTGCTCTCTGAAACCTGCTCGTTCTTTGCTCGAATTCTCATTAAGAATCATTTCATACGAAACAGTTAATTACATGCATAGATACCCGTTACGTTTGTGACAATAAGCAGATTGGAAAGCGTTTTTGGGTAGTTTTTTCTTACATTTTCTTTCTTCGATTTCGTCACTGTTTTGGCTCTCTTCCATTCTGCTGACATTATTTTTGAAATGTGGTACCACGTAAGTTGTGTATTAAATGCCTTTTTAAAAATTCTGCCCCGTTAAAGCCAATCATTTAAATTAATCCCATTCATACATCTTGTGGATTTTTAGATTCGGCCGACCATTCCGCAATCGTCGTCATTGTATCGCTTTTCATCAACCGCATCCTATGGCAAGACGATCAAGCGGTGTGCACTTTCAAGTTTAATTCTTGCTTCCATTATTTTCCACATATCCAGAATTTAGAAACTTAAAAAATATCAAAGATTTTTTGTATTCGGATTTTTGTTAAATCACTTCGGAATACTGCTTCTTGACGAAGCGCTAGCTCTTGAAATTTTAGAGCGCTGAAATCATTGAATTCCAAAAGACGATACTAAACAGTGACAAGGACCAGCAAGCATCGGTCATTTTAAGTTACCGATAGCCACTGTGATTCCTGTTTTATTAAAGCCGTACGGTGGAATGTTCTTAAATGCACCGAGACAGGCGTAGCAACAAAATTTTGGTTCCAGGTTGTCGATTTGTACTTACGGCAGCAGTGGGAAGACGGTCGATTAGCTTACGAAGTGGACAGTCGTGACGGCCTGGAGGAGGTAGCCATACCACATAATCGACATGTTTGGATTCCGGATACCTATTTCTCCAATGGCCACGATGTGCATCACGACAAACGACGCCGTACAGTTGTGGAGCCTAGCGGATACGTTCGAGCTTCTGAAATGTTGCTATCCATTATGATACAAATTTTTAAACAAAGTTTTAACTAAAGCACCTAGGATAACCACCTCCTCACAGCCTTTTTCAATCATTTCGGTGGTAAATTGGTACTGGGACACGATAAGAATCAAATTCAGTATCAGCTTGCTTGTAAGCGATTTGCGAAAGAGAGCTACAGTAGGCCTGATAGTGTCTGATTGCTGTTGGCACTTGCTATCACTCAGACTGCTTGTCAGATTTTGAACAGGGTTTTTGCTGTTAATCGTAATCTTATCTGGAGCAGATGTTCTTCAGGTACGAAGCTGGGGACTTTTGCAATTGTTTTGACCAGTGCTGCTTGCATTTTAGTCAGCCTGCTGACAATTTTCATTAGGACATAAAATTCAAAAGTAGCACACTAGTACTGCCAAGGTTTTTTATAAAAGTTGCACAGAAGGAGACTAAGAAGAGTTCTTCCGACTGTTCATTTCTTTTATTACTAAAGTGTTGCAAAACAAAGTATTGTAATCAAGACAAACACCAGGAATATCAAGACTGTTCGGACCATCAGCACTGAACCCCCTTGTTAGTGATGTTATTAGGATGCTCTCACACTATATAAGCGTAACTATGCCAAGCCATTTGATCCTGAATGAGAAAGTAAAAGCTGTACAAAAAATGTAAGAATATTAAAAAGTGACGCAAATCTACCAGTTATTCGTCGGTAAAATAATAAAAGCACTCCAACTTAGTGAAAAAGAAATTTTCCTTTTCGAAAAAATTCTGGATATGTCATGCTTGCTTCCTTTTGTAATATATAATTAGCACAGATATATTCACAACAGCAGTCTATTAGCTTGCCATTTTACAGTCAAAAAAGAAGTGGATTCTCGCTGAACTAAATGCATAATTAATTTTATTGATGTGTGTTTACACATTTGTTAGTACAGGCGCACAGTGACCGTGCCCGCTCAATATGGTTCGAAGTTTCCGTTCGAGAACACGCGAATGTTCAAACTCAGGCTTTCAAGCTGTGAGTCCATTTGTTTATCCCCGCACTTATTTATTTGTTTACTTAGTTATTCATTTTACTCGATCACTCGTTTCTTTATTAATTTAGATGTTTATTCACGAATTAGTTCATTAATTTATTTACTAGTTTGTTTACTTATTTTTTCATTTATTCGGCTATTACTGTTCACTTGCTTATTCAATTGTTTAGTTATTTATTTGTTTACTTCTTCCTTCATTTAGTTATTCACTCATTTACTTACTCGCACAATTATTTACTTGTTTATTCATTTGTTCACTTATTTGTTTAAATTGCCTCAACTGTTGAAGTGGCGTCGCAGCCTTAAGGGACACGATCCCACATCAGGTCTTTTTTACTCGAAGAACATGCCTAAATATGCTGATGGCAAATTGTTCGGCTCCACTGACCAGTGCTACTTTGTTTGATGGTCAGCTTGCTAGCGATCCTGACGCTCCTTTTTTTATCTGTGGAATTCACTAGGGTCCCCAGTTCTTTCTTGTCCATCTCTTAGCTATTTTTCACTTTATATTTTTCTTAATGAACTTTCATGTAACTGCTATCACTCGAAATATTTCCAAAATGACTACGTCGCAAAGCTTATTTTTGATTTGCTTTTTTACCTTTTTCATGAAAAAAGAGTTCCAGACAATTATCCAATCGAGGATGTGGTGTATTTGTGGGCGAATTCACCACCAACCGTGGTACCAGTGGAGGTGTCACAAGAGTTGCTCACTGGCCCGTACGAATTCAAGGAAGCTGTGGCTGAGGATTGTGTTGGAAATTATACCGTTGGTAAGCTCTTAAAAGTTAATTCAAATTCCTTTTTTCGCAGAATACGAGCATTTTATATTAATCGAAAGATTGTCCATATCTGGAACTCACGACTGTGCAGCTGATCACTTTCCCAGTTGCTCTTACCGGTTCTACATCGTCCGGTACTCGTCCATCTGCTAAAATTCTCATTTTCCTTCCATACCCCTTAAAAATAATCAGCTTTCATTGAGTGCAAACACCGTGTTGAAGAGGGAGACAGTCCCGAACCGAATTCGATTAGTATCTCTACGCGACAAAAAAATCCAGCAGTCAAAAGGAAAAAAAGATTTTGGGACCGATTTCGCTTCCTTTTCGTTAACTGGGCCTTGTAGGCTAGGTGGCCTGAGAGGAGATTAGGATATATGTTGGCTTTACCTTAACATCAAAAACTGAAATCTCAAATAACCGAACCGAATATCTGCTCAATTCTGAACTGCTTCAAATTATTTCTGAAATAGTATTAAAATTTAAATTTTTCGATTTTCAATTACGATTTTACTTGCCCCAATTTGATGATGTTGTGAATGCAAATTTTCATTACAGGCGTTTATTCCTGTATCGATGTACTCGTAACATTCACTGGTTCAGCTTCCGAAGCATTTTGGCGCATTTTCATCCCATCCATATTATTGGTTTGTTTTGCACTTTGTGTTTTTTCCCAATTAACTGCTGCATCCATTCGGCAAGCTAAAAAAGAAATTCAAATTAAACCAAAAAAAAAAAATGACAGCTTCGTCATATTACAGTAAATATTCAAGTTTTTAAGTACGCCTGAGCATATGATTTTAATCGATAAAAAAGTTGCTGGCTGCACAGATTGAGTTATGAATTTAGAACGGTTTTTGAGACTGTTGGTATGACGGTCAGTAAGAGCAGTGAGCCCTGAGGTTAAATACTTTTCTGTTGCAGCTGTTCGCGTCTTGGCTTCATTTCTGGGTGCACGGTTCATGGTCTGTACCGCGAACAATCAGTGCTGCTGTACCGTTTTTCATATTCGCAAGTATTCTGGTTTGTTACTTTTCTTCCCTTTATACTTTTAATTCATATAAAATACATTCAGGGCTGACATAAATTCGAAAGTCTCATGTTTTATGTGCAGAATCTAAAAAGACAATTAAAAAGGTCCGCCTTGGTATTTTAATGATGTGTCGTTTCATCGTTGCGTTTCTTCTCGTTACTGATGCAGCTGGCAATTTTTCCGTTCTTCTCTGTTTTGGGCCTCTCTCAAATTTAAATAATTTCATATGGCCGTTCGTATGGATCTTTCCCTCTCATTTTTTGTTTTCCCTATGTTATTTTAACAGTGCATGAGTACCATTCAGTAATACATTTTGTCCATTTGTTGCGGCTCACTATTAAGACGACAGTCTACAAAATTTTTTCTGATTTCTACTCATACCATCGCCTGATGGCTAATTTTTCTGGGTTGAGAAAACTTAGATTTTTATTGTATGTTCTTTTATGCAGGTATGTGGCAATGAATACGGCCCATAATTTCCTGTTGTTTGCAGATTTTCTATCCGCAACCTTACTTGTCAACGCATGGAATAAGCGGTATTCAAGTCTGGCTTCTGTTCTGTTTGCTGCTAACTTTCGCATCACTGCTTGAGTATTTCATTGTAATCTGCTGCGGCATAAGAAGGACAATCCGATACAAAAATGGAAAGATCCTAAAAGATGACGAATCACCGCTTACTGTCACCCGAGAGGTACGTTTCTTAGTGATGTTTCTGGCCAATACTTGCAAAACATCCGATAATAGTTTCTGGATATGCAAAGCCGATCCTATTTCGTCCTATATCAGGGTGGAATCTGTCCGAAATAATTCGAGTGGTACCGCATTGCTATTAGAAAGTACTCACTGATAAAGCTGCGGATAATTCCTTCCTCCCAAGGTTCTTTAAAATAGCAAATTTGATATTAGATACTAATATAATTATTAGTATTAGACAAAATCATAAACAGTTGTTCCCGTAACAAATATTAGCAAATAATGAAAAATATTGGCCTGAGTTTACAGCGTATTAAAGTTAAGGTTTATAGCATATATAAAAGGTGGAGTTTGCGGCGTTTCGATCCATAAAGCTGTATAAATCTTAACTAAGCGCCATGACTGTAACTTGCCAGTACAACGATTGTAACATGAAATTATTATTACATAACAAATAAAAGAAGTTAGAGATTAATGAAATAAAGGCGAAACAAAATTGTAGGATAGCGGTGATAGTGTAAGATAGCTATTCCGTAGCATCTACCAATACCAATTTGCCATCGAAATGAATAAAAGAAACATAGGGGGATTAGTTTCTACCACTGTCAAAATCGAAATAAATTTTCCAATAAATTTCGCATGCAATCAATTCATTCGTGGAAGTAATACTTGATTTTTGGAGCGTTTTTTAAAAATCCTAATACGTCTTTTTTTGTTGCAGACAGTGGAGGTTGCATACGATACGAAATGTGCGCATTTCAAGCAAAACCACGGAATCGATCTTGTTTCACGAGTCCTATTTCCGCTTATATTCCTCGTTTTCCTCATCATTTTCCTCATTATTTATTTGATTTAATTCGTGTATTCGCAATCTTATAATAATATAAGTAATCAAAAAAGATCCGGAAGGGCGAAAGCATATACTATTAGAATTCAGAGTGACTCAAGAAGTGATATGCAATGGCTATTTTTTCATCGGAGCCCTTGGGAAAGATAATCAATTGTGCGGGGCTCGGTCTTTGTTAGCAGAATATTAATTCAATTAAAAAAAAAAACGTACAAACACACTGCACAATAACCCCACAACCCAACACAGATCCTCCCAACAGCACCAACGAGCTGCAATAATGACGACCTTAACACATCCAGTACTGCCTTTTATATAATGAGATTATTTTTGGTAGGGGAACTCGTCCGGCTGATAGAATGCACACTCATCACACATAGCAAAAAAAAAACACAATTCCAGTAGCTGGACAAATTAGCTTTTTTGGTGGGCTGATTTGTTTTTATGTTTGATTGGTTTTGACGTGTTTGGCACATTGCCAACTCCGGCCGTTTCTGGATTTTTCTTAATCATCTTTTTAAAAAATGACCAGTGATAATCCTCGTTTGCGTGGAAAGCGCTATCATTTACTTTACTTCGATTCTTCACCCCCTAACAAGGACAATGGTAATTCGAAAGAATTTTTGCTTCAGAAATTTAAAATTTTTTGCTTTTTTAGTCAAAAACTAAGTTTTTTCAGTTTCTAAAAGTAAGGCTTTCAGATTATTCTTTTGAAATTCCAACTGATAGCTGGCAGATATAAAAAAATAACAATCTCTCAATGACTCATTCGGTGGCGTATGTTAAAAAACAGACATCAGCTTGCTTGAAAGCAGATGCTTGTCAACTTTGCCGGGAGTGGACTGCTTTTGGCACTTACTTCCCTTGAAATGCTTCTGAACGCCTCCGCCTCTCACGGTGAGTGAAAATGGAGGGGGCTTTGACTTTTGACTTGACTGTTCTTGACCAATTTTTTTAAGTATCGTAGCTGGCTTAACATGTGGGGGAATCCCAATAACGTCATAAAGTGGAACCGGGCGATTTTGCTAGTTTGTAGAGGTTTACATGTGGGGAAAAGTGCCAATGTGCGAGTAAGTGTGCTTTCATTTTTATCAGTGCTATTTATCTTATCAATTTTCCTAATCAGTGTTATCATTTGTCCATTTGTGCTATATAAATACCAAGCCAACCGAGTTATTTGAGATTAGGTACCTGACGCAAACTAATCGTTTTTTCTGTCTATTTTTCAGGAGCAGTTTCATGGTGGTTTCATAGATGTTCCCAGATGTGATTTTTCTGATTCATATCTGTTTAAAGCTAAGCATTTTCCCAGATGTTTCTGGAATGCTTGCTTTTTTTGCATTTCTTCTACCAAAAATCTTGACCACAAATCATTTTCTCTCTGCCTAAAAAAAAATTTTTAGAAAAGTTCTGATTTGAAGGATTTTTTCTAAAAACTAAATTTTTTGTTCAAACGCTTTTACATATAATAATTTCATGTACAATTAATAATATTATGGAATTTTTGTTTTATCTATGTCTTTCTCGCTATGAACATGAGTGAGTAATAAATTTTTAACCAATTTTACTGTGTGAAGATATTTCTAATAATTCATCAGAAGTACAACAATGTATTTTTCTTTTCAAAAGAATGCGAGAATAGGATGGTGATTATTTCGCAAGTTGTTGTTTCATCATCGTGTTTCTTCTCGCTGTTGATGCAGCTGGCAGTTTCTCCATTCTTCCCCGTTTTGAGCATTCTATTGACGAGATTCTACATGCAAGAGCTGTTCGGAATTGATGAGAAAACGAATCAGCTGAAGCCAAAAATGGCAAACTTTTCTGTTAAGGGTTATCATTGTTATGACTCAGACTGAGATAATGCAGAATTTCAGAAGTTTCTGAAGCCGTATGCCCAGCTCAGTACGTTTAAGAGTTCGTATGTTCACGTGTACTCTTTTTTGGCTAGCACCCGCTATTTTTCCATTTTCTTAGAACCCCCGGGCAGAATTTCCAAACGTATTTATGCCAGAGAGCGCATTAAACTTTTCTCTGCACTACGCGTTGAACAACAGGTCAAGGCCACAACGAACGACCGGAGTCGTTCAATTCTATTGCAACCCAACTGGTCATTGAGATGAAAATAGGTGAAAGCAGAAGTAAATGCAGTTGTAAAGACGTAGAATTTCGCTGTCTTGAGAAGCACCGAATTATACAACCAGGAAATCTAGAACAGTTGTTAATCCCAAGCACGGCTTCCCACTCAAGCACCACTGCTGCACTGTTTGGAACTCATTTCACGTGTCCATCGCTATGACTAGTGGAAATAACAGGATAACTGTAGTTCAGAAATTGTTGTCTAAAATAATCGATTGCCGAATAAAGAAAGCAATTTTCGCAACGTATGTGATTCAGGCCTAAACAGTTTGTTTACCGAATAATAATAATAATAATAATAATAATAATAATAATAATAATAATAATAA
>UYRT01000121.1:0-13126 GCA_900617915.1 Gongylonema pulchrum
ACAACCAAATCCGAGCTACCTGTACGCTGAATCATAAAAGCTTTCTTGGTCCCCACCTCTCCCCCGCCCCTCCCCCACATCCACACTTTCTACCAGCCCTCCCCGTCCCCTTTCGCTGCACTGCCTCTACATTATTTGATTGGAAAACCGGCCTCCACGGCTTGTTCTCTCCTGCTCGATAAAATATTCATCCCAAAGCTTGTTTCCGATGAAGTCCTCTCGCTGACAGATTTTCGGCATTCGAGGCTCCCTTTCTTTCGTTGTTGTTTGAAGCTAGAGTCAGTGGTACATTTTCCCTGACGGCTGGAATCCAGATATTATTAATAATAAGCAGTTTTTGTTGAACTGTCTAGTGCGAGCTGGACAGGAGGAAATTTTTGGACCAGTTCCTTCTTTTTTGATAAGTGTCTTGATATCTCGGGACATCCCACTTTTTTTGTGACTAACATGAAAGGTATGAGATAAAAATTTGATACAAATGGGTTTATAATTATAAATAATGCGTTACACATACCGTAGAGGCATTACTGGTGGAGGACTAAACTGCGTCGAAGAACTTGGCGAACCAAGTTGCCTAGAGTTTTGCAAGAAAATTAGAGCGAAAAAAGGAAATGGATACTGGTTTTTCCAAAACAATTTCATTTCGTTCTATGAACATCCCATATAAGTGGCGTAGCTCTTTTTTTGGTCCTGTGGATATGAACCTGTCTGGTGGAACAGATTTAAAAATTTGATTTTTATTTTGTCATGTAAAAGGCCGAGGTGTCTTCCTGTGGTTTGAATAACACCAGTTTCAAGTAGCGCAATATTCATTCGCTAGTGAGGCTGTTGGTGATTTCTCCTCCAGGCTTAACTGGGATGCAAACCGAAACTGAGTCTCTATTTGGGACATTTATTTGTGTGGTGAAATTCAGGATATTTTAATTTTGTAAATTTCTCGCGCTTTGTATCGTTAGACAAGAAATTTGCCATAGTTTTAATGTGTTCGAAGGGTATAGCTCTGTGCACATCAGAAATAATTTATTTTCTGTGGTATCCGCACCGGGTAGGGACTCATCTTTTGTAGCAAGGAATTTGCTTTCGCCACATGTGTGAGTTCATCGCTATTCGAAAACCCAATTTCCGGATTTCCTTCGCTGTTTTTATAATTTATTGTTTTTAAAGAAAAATTAGAAGGGAGAGCGTTTTTTAACTTTTTCGAAGCAAATTCCCCCCCCCCCCTCTTCTTTTGCTCCTACTAGTCCTTCTCCCTCTTCTCGCCGACGGTGTTTCCTCTGCCTATACAAATAGCCCTTGATCCTTAATCGTGCCTCAAAGTGGTCCTTCTGTTCAACATCCAACTACAATAGCTTTATTTCGTATTTACTATCTACTCCGCAATTATTTAACCGACTTGTCAATTCCGGAGAGCCATTCAGGCTGTAACAGTTGAACAAGCAGTAAGTAGACTCGCTGTCCTGATCCGCTTTATAAAGTTATCGATTCTATGTTCAGAGATTTTACAACATCAGATAATAGCAGCTGTATTACTGTTTAAACTGCTTTCAGTGTGCTTTTTATTATTTTCACCATCTGCTTCTCCAAAAGGACCAGTTTCTGCAGGAAAATTCACCGCATTCGATGCGACTGAATAATAGCTCGAGTTCGGCATCGGTAGCGTCGCGTCTATACACTAATGGAACGCGTGGATCCCGACGTGGCAGTTTCGGAAGCGAACCAGAATTGATGAGTTTCAGTGATAACGAAACGTCCATCCAGGAACTCAATGAAATCTGCAGCCAGGTTAGCATCGCATTTTTTGCTTTGATTATATCAAAATCATAATTACTTGCTCACGATTAATTTTAACAATGCTTTTAATATGCAGCAAAACAAAGCTGAAAAGTTATCACCTTCACTTTTTGCTTGTCGGCTTCGCTGCAACGAATTCTAGTTTCAAGGCTTGTAACATCCGATGAGCCAGATTAGCCAATATTATCGTTTAATCTTTCTGTATGCGGTACTGCGTGAGAAAAAGAACTGTAAAAACAGTATGCCGTCCTATCGTCCTTTTTTTATCTTCTTTGACGGTACCACTGTCATAATAATGTCGACGGGAACAAACGAAGTGGTAATATTTTAAATTGTTTTTTTTAAGCCGTTGGCAGCTGATTCTGCCTCTGGCAGCCTATGCAGTTGGATCAGCACAATTTTGCTCGCTAACTACCGAAATCCATTTGTTTCGAAACTTTTCTCAGCTGTTTGTCTTGTGCTTCGCGAGTTTGGTAGAGAGAATTCGTGGCTTTTTTCGCATTTAGTTTCTTGATAACTATCATAAGACTTATACTACGCAGGCATCAAAGTTTTTGGGCATTATTAAAAATATTTGCGTTTGATCAGTTATTTTTTTACCATGCACTTATTTCCGGCCACAGAGAGCCATCGTCCGAAGACATCAACAGCGCGGCAAGGCATCACAGTAAATAGCCTTTTTTAAAATATGGCTAAAGGATAGATCAAAAATCCTCGGATAATATAAATCGAATAGTAATTCAAAAGGGAAGAGAACTATGAGGGACACAGGTGATTTTGCGCTGCATTGCCTAACAGTATTTGCCAGTGACAATCGCTCCAAAAAAACCCAGGCAGCGACGCTCAAGGCCTGTCAGTGCGATAATCCGTTTTAGCATGATTCCATTCTGTAGAGAGATCGCCTGTACTACTAGGATATGACCGCGAAGTTGTAGTTTGAGCATTTCTTGCGTCTGCAAAGCTCAGATTAGGCTTGATGATCCAAACATGAACAGCAAACAACCTGCTTCCTGCTCATTCACGTTACCAAGTTATTTGGGTGCCAACAGCTTCCCAAACTAAACTTTTACTTGCAAGCAGTAGGCCTGCTTTAAAGCTGAATTTGAAATATTTTGGTAGTGCATGGGCACAGAATATCTTCGTGAAGTTTCAGCTTCCTAGCATGACTGATTGGCGAAATTGCTTCCCCGCAAGTTTGCATGAATTCTTTTCGGCATCCACGTGTGAGACCCAAACGTACATGAACGATGGCTCTAAAAGTGGAGCATCACACATGGGATGGAGACACACCCCAAAGTTTCAGCTTCATAGCTTCTTTGGTTGCTGAATGAAAGTGGATCACAAAAATGCGAACACGCATATACATGCCGACAATCTCTCGAAAACATGCTTTTTGCGTTCGCGTGAAGATGCAAAAATGCATAAAAATTGGTGAATTTGTGTGCTTAAAATTTCAAAGTCAAAAAAATTTTTCCACTTCGTTTGGCAGCAAGTCCACTGCTAATCAAAAGTGAAAACAAGCTGCGAATCGCTGCTACTGCTGCTTTCGTACACGAAGCATTCTTGCTTCAGTACTAAATTTTTCGGAATATTCAATGTCAAGAAAGCACTCCAAAAATTACCTGCGTATTTTTTTTTGATAGGAAGTTGCAGTACATTAACTTTCTGAGTTTATTTATCGGCCCCCAGTGCTTTTTCTCTCCGCTTTTGAGTGCTAAATCTATTACATTTCGTACGCTGCTTGTATGGTCTTAGGGTCATTGGCCCGCTGTTCCGTGAAAGTAAGGGGTATGTTGGAGTTTAGTAGTATGGGGTTCAGGAGTATTGAATTGCGCTTGTACTTGTAGGTTGGAGCTAGTAATGTTTCAGGTATTTTACTGATGGAAGTAACGGTACCGAATGCTTTCCTTGCTTTCTGCGGTGGCGAATGCCAAAATCCATTGGCCATTGTAAAAAAGCCTGGGAATTAGTCAAAATCAGCAGAATTGGGAGTGGATTCATGCAGGAGCAGTTATTTGAACCGGAACACGCTAAATTCGGGCAAAAAATTGTTCAGGAAAATAACGTAATGGGGGAAAAGTCAACGGTTGTCGTTTTGGTCTCAGAGGAGTGGCTGGTTTTGATAGCTCTGCGCGCACCTTCTGATCACAGGCTGAAACTCTCTTCGTTACTGAGCTGTAATTAGTGTAATTATTTAAATGTTCCTCCTCGCAATACAATTCTGATAATAAAAATTATTGCAAGAATTGTTGTTATAAACAGATTTTGACCCAAATCGCAGATGATGCTGATTGTCTTGGTGACTCTGGGCATGCAGGAACTAGTTTTGAAATGCGTTCGCTTGCTCTCCGAAGATATCTGATTTTCCATGGAATGTGAGGAGTGAGAAGGAAAAATTGCGGCATTCAGCAGGGTGCTTTTTTTGTTTTTTGGGGCGATTGAGACGCATTGTTATGTGAAACAAATGTTGCAGAAAATTTAAACAAATGTTGCAGAAAATTTGACTTCAAAAAATACAAAATACTTCGCAGCTGCCGTTCTTTATGGAATGTCGTTGCACATGGAATGCAGCCACAATGGCTTCTTTGTTTAAAGCTGAGTTAATTAGTTAGATGCATAGTCGTTTTTTTAGGTGTCGACACTTTCTAAAAAAGTTAACGATTTGGAAGAAGAGCGAATGAGTTCGGGTGACGAGCGAGCACGCTTGAGGACCGACAATGCAGTGCTCACGGAGCGTGTACATATTTTGGAGGAACAGTTACAAGCTGCTGAGCAGAGGTGTCATTTTTGTGCGTTCTTACATTCCATCAAATTTGAAAATGCATCAGACCCATCATGTTTATTTGTTTGTGTATCACATATTTCCAGTTTTTTGCTCAGCTTTTATTTGGGAAATTGTGACTGAAGTTCGGCGACAGTGACTGCTACAATGTTGTTTTGCAGGTGGAAAGAGAAATTAGCAGAAGAAAAAGCCCGAAATCGAGATCTGATATCCCGAGTGGAGCGCGAGAAACAGCTGGAGATGGAAAGCGCTACTCTTAAGTATCAGGTATTTCTGACCATATCGCTAGAAATATTAAATATCTGCGTGCGGAAAAGCAGTTACGGAAGAAGCAACAGTTGATCCCGGTCGTTGCCCAGAAATTCTAAAAGCATAGTCTTTGTTGAGACTTGGATAAGTAGAAATTCACTTCTTTGCAATGAAGTGGCACTGATCGATGTGGGCTTATTTTAAGCAGCTGTTTAATTGGGCTCTAGTAAAAAAAAATCTGAAGTTCTTTTTTTTACAGTCCGATTCTTCTTCCAGAGCAATTTTCCGCGTAATAAGCCAACAAACGAAGTATCGCGACCTTAAAAGTTGTGGGTCAGACTAGTGTGCTTGCTCTGTGCGTATAAGTGTGCGTATAAGCAATACCTAGGTATAGATACATGCTAAAAATATTAGCTATAAAAAATAAATTAAAATAGGTAGGAAGAATGTGGCGAGGCTCTGGAGAGCCGATGCTCTCCAGAACAGGATGGTCGAACTTGACGCAGAGGCGAAATCAAAGAACAACACACTGAATCCTGGAGGCGATGAGGAATGTTTTTACACCCGGGTAACCAGAGATCAAAGAAACTGCATGGCTGTAAGGGAGGTAGGGTGTCCCAAGATTAAACAGGGGACCAAAGAAGTTGCACCATAATGAAGCAATGGCTTTTTACGAAATTTTTGACAAAACGTAATAAATCTTTATGTAAAAAAGAAAAGGTGTTATGAAAGTACGCAAGAAAGATGTGGAAGGAAGTTGTGAAAGTACCATTCTGAAGGTTATGTTAACAACAATAAAATTCAAATTCCGCAATGCACAGTTTTCATCTACTCATTCGGCCACTGTGGATCCACGTTGGGTATATTATTTCAGGTTCTGGAAAAGGACTGCGCCGGAATGAGAAAAGAGAGGGACAAGCTGCACAGTGACATGCTTAATTTGCAAATTAGCCTTGATAGCACGCGGGAGCAGCTGATTGAGGCCAATTCAATCTGCGAGGCACTGGAAGAAGCGCGACTGAAAGTTGAAAGGGAATTCAAAAGGTAAACTTATCGCTGATTTTCAGTATTTAAGGCATGAGGATTCCGTGAAAAAAAAAAAGACGATTTCTGCCTGTTTCCTGACTTATGATGTCTTTTTGGTGCCACAGCAATCAGCACTGAAGTGAGGATGCGGGAAAGAAGCATGTACGCCTGCGAAAATGGCTTTTTTTATCTTCCGCCACTTTTTTAGGCAGTTTAATGCCCGTATTTAGTGATTCTTCAGGGACATTTAAACACAGCTTTCCCGAGAAGCAAAATTTTTTTCGACTTATGTCGATTTCTCTCATCGTTTAGATTATAGATGAAACATCTCTTCTTAAAAAATACTGCATTCAAAGAAGTCAATCGCACTACCATTGCCGATGCTTTTTTCAAGATTTAGAAATGCTGCAGAACGATACTTTTGTTCTCTCTTTCTTTCAGAAGGCGGAGGATGGTTGTTGTGTTCTTCGCGACACATGTTGAGTTCGGGTTTTATTAGAATGCCGAAATTGACCAAAATAATCACAGCAGTTTAAGGAGCTCCGAGGGTTTTTGAGTTCTTCGGTAGATGCTGACCGGGGTTGCACGGTTCGCACGGTACTGTCTTTTTTATACGTAACTGAACTAACATCAGTTCGCACCGACACTCCTACAGTACGCCGGTCAACACTGTGCCGATCCACGCCGCTTTGGAGATCCACAAACACAGGGTCTAAATTACACAGCATTGAGTCACATTCCGGATTATGGTTCGTGCATGCCTTGATCCACGGATCAACGATCTTGCTCCTAATAGTTGCGTTTGTAAAATTCGGCCCTACATGGCAGTTGCTGTTTTTTCATCGAAAATTATTGATGTTTTATTACAGGTTTCGTGAAGAAGCGCAGCAGGACATTGACAGCAGCTCGGAATTGGTCGAGGAACTTTCCCGGCAAACTGACGAACTGAAGCGTCAAAAAATTGAAGCAGCGCCGCGTGCTTCCGTTACAGAACAGGTCCGCACGCTTTGGACATTTTCTTTGATAACAGAAATGAACTTCCTGCTTTTTCTTACTTCCCTCAGGACTTTAAATATCTTATTATATACACAGATTTTATCATTTGACTATAGCCGTTGAAGGTTTCACCATGCAACACTCTATTGCAGATAATTTCGCTAGAAAATGAAGTGATTCGTTATCGGAAAGAAAATAAGGAACTGAGAAAGCAGAATGAAGATTTGCAAGCACAGCTCATACATGAATCCATTGAAGCCGGACAAAATTTGCTTCTCGAGGAGGATCGGAAGCCATCGTTGGCCGAGGAACTAAGTGGCAAAGATTCAACAGAGGTGGAAGTTTTACGGTGTTGACTAGTAATTAAGCTTTCGGGAGAGGCGGGTATTCATCACTTCTTAAAATATCGACGGACTTTTCGAACGCTTTTTTACATATAACATTTATTAAGCAAATAAGTTTCCGTTGTGCATAAGCTTTTAACAAAAAAAGACATCGCAGTAGGCAATTTTTTTTTAATATGTAAGCAGTGTTTCAATACGTTTCCCATTTTAGATTTTGCTTTATACCTATTTGAAGTGCTTTTTCAGCTTATGAATGCCTTGAAAGAGCAGGAGATATGTAATCAAAAACTGCGCAGCTACATTAATGGTATTCTGATGCGAGTTATTGAATTGCATCCTGAAATTTTGGAAATTAAAGAGAAAGACGAGAAACAATCCGCAGATGGCAGCTGACGGTTTTCCGATCAGGTGCCGTTCGTTTCTTGGCATAATTTCGATAAAAATTAATTGATTTTTATTCATAAGAATTTAGCGCGAATTTGGTGCAGGTAGCTGACTTTTTGAGAAAGCCGCGTAAGCAAACAGACACTGGTAGAAGTTTTTCAGGTCACACATGGACGAGTTCATCCTGGTCTTTCATTTTCTAAAAGTGGGACAAAAAGTTAAAGAGGAACAGAGGAGAGAGAGAGTAATGGCAAGATGTGTCTGAACTGAGACAAATACCTTAAAAAAATTGTGGGGTGAACAAGGGTAGCCGGTGCGATCATGCTTTTACGCATTTCTTGCTCAGCGGGGCTAGAAATATGCCAATACTTCCTGCCTGAATCTAAAACATCTTAAAAATTCCTGGAAGAATCAAATTGTTTGGAATGAAATTTGTTTGCAGGAGCAGTGCGCCTCAAAATCATTACCCAGTACAGCTCGCTCATCAGAGCGGCATGCAGAACCACGTCACGGGTCAGAGCCTGGCTCGCCAGTCCAGCAACAGCAGTATTTCGCGACAAAGCTTTACAATTTGTGGTCTGCCGACTGGAGCTTCTTCCGCCGTACACCGTCATAGTCACTGAGCACGATGTATCTGACCTTGCAGGGAGATCTCGCACGGGAACCTCAAATGTGGGATAAAAAAGAGAGCATGTGCGATATGCCACACTCATACAGACGGGAAAATGTGATGCTGCATAGTGGTGCACGCGTGACTTTTTGTGGCTTTGCGTGCAATTTATGTTCGGAGACCTCGACAGAGAAACGCAGAATGAAATTTAAGTGTGAGGCAAAAGACTAAATGTGACCATCTGGCATCAAATTGAGTTTTATCGCCGGAAGGTGTCACACTGATTTCAAAAACTGGGAGATTACGAGAAAGAACCACCGTGATCTGGTTTCGGATAATGCCACTTATTGGAAACTTTAATGTGGTAACTTTTTAGAGGTAAATGAAGGTATCGAAGGTCATTTATAAAAAATCCTGAAATGATTCTTGCATTGCTAACGTTCGCGAGGTCAGTGCATAAAAACTTCATGCTCTTGTGGTTCTGCTATGAGTACTGGCTGGGTGATGCTGCGAACATTAATTCGTTTTGAGGTGAATTTGATCGGATGGATTCTGCTGGTATTGATGTGTTACCACTGTTATTGTACATCCACGGTGCTTGCGTTGTTTCCAAGAAATTTCACACGATGTCGGGATGATGGCATAAAGCGAAGGGGTGAAAAAAACATGCTAGAAGATGGGGAGCTTTTTTGGTGGCAGCAGCTGATCTGGTTGGAATTGGATGAATTATTCAGTTGGAAGGATATTGAAAGAGTGCAAAAAGATTCGAGTCATCGTTTTGTTTGAGTGGTACCAAATCGGCGGAGGGGAAGGGGGAACGATGAGAGGGAGTGGGGAGCGGGGGAGGGGAAAAGGGAAGAAGCACCTTTTCAGTTCCAGCTATCAATTTGCGTCGTGCCAGCAGTCCATCCGTTCCGTTGCTTCTGATCGATGTCCGATGTTTAATGCCTTTCTAATGAAAGCATTCTACTTTATTTGTTACAAATTGTTTTTTTGGTTCTTCACGTCCATGTTCAGATCAAATTTCCTATTCGGTTCGTTTGTGTTGCTACTGCTGCTGCTGTTGCTTCTTCTTCTTCTTGAGTCTTCGAAATCGCGCAGTGCTTCAACCGGTTTCCATAAAATTTTAAAAAATGCGCTTTTCACTAGGTTTTGTTTTCCTCGCCTTTCTCGAATAGTACATATTTAAAAACATGCCTATTTTATGCACGGTTTATCGTTATTCTAGTAATTAGCAATTACATCTCATCCGCCTGTGATCGTCCTGGAAATGAAGCTTTGCACTGCAATCAGCAATTTCTTCTTTTTATCTGTAGTTCTAACGGTTGTTTTACATCTCCACAGGAAGTGGAGATGTAAACAACCGTTAGAACTACAGATAAAAAGAAGAAATTGCATATATCTTCTTCTCAGCCAACTACGTAAAAAACGCTTGTTTAAACAGCGAATTTTTTTTGGACTCTATCAGCATCGTCAAATTTTTTTAACTGTAAAACATTGTAATATGTACAATAATCATGCACTGTTTCAATTTTCGTGTAATCGCTTGCAAATTTTTCCATTGGCTTATGAAGGCAAAAATATTGTTTTCAGTTATTTGACTTGACTACAAAGATTATTTACTAATTGGGGCCTGGCTAGTTCATTTTTATGCGTTTCTTTTCCAACGAAATTATCCTTTTTGGGGTTCTCATGCTATTGGGCGGATGATGGCTCGAATGTTTAGCAGATGATCCTGTTGTTTCGTTTCCGGTCAAAATACAGTGTTTGCTGACAAAATGGATCACGCTGAAGCTGTTATTTTTAGCTGCTGCTTCATCCACACAACTGTAATTGTTTTTAAATATTATTAAAGCAGTTGATCTATGTTGCGTATTTTTAAATGTCTTTCTGAACTGCAATGCAAATTTTTGTTAAAATTCGTTCGTGTTTTGCAGTTATTTCAGGAAGGTTCAACATTCCGAGTCACTTTTTTTCCACATTCATCACTAGCACTGCATCGGTCGTACTGATGCAAATTTTGAAAAAAGTTTCCAGAGTACGAACTGTATGGTCCGGGAATACAACATGCCAACAACTTTTAGCTGAACTGAAGCATCAGTCATCTTTTGTGACGAAAGAAATCACTGAGCTTCAGATCTGAACTTCTGCATTCTGAACTTTTGCTGTAAGATTTTGACGCTGAAGTGAGCTTAATGCTCCGTTGATATGATTTGAAAAAAAGACAATTTTTATCTAATTTGTCAAAAAATTGTTAAGTTCTGTTATCAAAATCTCGAAAATGTGACTCTCCATGCGGGCGTATATGGAGGAGATCAGCTGCCTAACTAACTTGGTTTCTGTCCCAAAACGATTCAGTTCAAACACCAAATGAGGATAGCTCAGTGATTGCCAGAGCACACTGACAAAAAAATATGATGGCATATCAACAGTACACCTAGACTGCAAAGATTTAAAAATGTGCAGTTAGCTGACAAAGCAGCAGAACCCAGTGCGCGCTGCTATTATCATTTATCCTTCCATCTCCTTCCCACAGAATCTCTCCGTATTAGGAATGTTTTTGCGGAAAAGCAGAGTTAACAAAATTAATGGAACTATTCTTGGTATTGCTTAGAAGTGTGAAGCAGAGAGTTCTCTCTTTCATCCTGCAAAGCCAGTGCTAAGAATAACAATTCTGCCGCCGTTCATTAATTCAAAAGTTCCCTGATGAAACGCCTGTAAGAGGATTCTTTGGGAAGGCTTTTTCACCGGAGTTTGCTTCTCAAGCACAAATTGGCGAAAAAAGCCTAAGCATGGCTTCTGTTGACGATGGCGATTATTAAGTACTACTGAGATTCTTGAGGTAATGCAGTGAAGGGTTCTGGCGTTGCAGTTTTTTATTAGTAATACAACGGAAGTAACTAGGAATACATCCAGTTTGAAATGCACTAGACTTGCCGGTACAACCATGCGTTTTTGCACCAGATTTGAAGTACTCAGGTCGTTAACTGCGTTAATTGTCGTTTCACACCTATCTCTTGAGTTCGTTAGCGTAAATCATTGTAAATTTAGCATAAAGGAAATAAACAATTTCCGTTTAAGGGTAATTCTTTGAAAATGACCTAGCTGTTCAGTGAGCAATTTTCCCGCCAAAACTTTTAGCTGCCCGTATGTGATAACATGCATAGCTGGAAGCTGAGTCTGAAATATTTATTTTGTAGTTGAATAGGGTACACTCCCCTAAAATTTCAGCTTTCCGGATTTCTGGCTCACGAGTTAGTAATTTTCCCGCCAAAACTTTCACATGCCCGAATGTGAGTTACATGTGCACAGGAAAACCAAATTTGAAATCTTTAAGTTATACGTGGGAGGAGAATATACCCTTAAAATTTTTGCTTTCAGCCTTTCTGGTTGCCGAATTAGCAACTTCCCTGATAAAAATTTCACGTGGCCGTACATGAAAGCCACTCATACCAAGGGGCTGTATTTAAAACCTTTAGTCCACACATGCACAGAGAATATCTCTGCAAAGTTTTAGCTCTCTCTCCCTTCTGGTTCCCGAGTTCGCCTTCCCTCCAAAAAATTTACATATTTTTTAAGGCGTCCATGTGTGGCATCCAGGCGTATGCAAATGATAATATTAAAGGCCAATTTTTTTGCGTTTTTGCATAAAAATTGGCCTGAATAGCTGCTGACTGTCACGGTTGTCCTTGGGCTGACAGTGTTAAGCTACGAAAGACTAAGCCGGGAGTACACTGTCTGCGCGGAAAAGCGTGTTCACTTTCGGTAGATACAGTACTGTATGCGTTGCGACAATGTTTTCATCAGGTGCATCTTGATTTTTTGGTCATTTCCAGAAAATATGCAAAACCGATGACCTGTTCACAACAAGTGCTTTTGACTCGGCTGAAAAGTTCCATAGTAAGGACTTTTGTAGTAAATAAAAGGCAAGAAGTAGAAGACAAGCCAACACGCTTATTAATGTGTACGCAAAACGGACAGATGTTTGATAGTTTATAGGCTATGTGCTTAATCTATTCAAGCATGTGTTTATCGCTGTGAGTTCGGATGTTGGCTTGAACTGCTGCATGCTGTCCAGCAAAATATGGCGTTAGTGTGCGAAAGCAAAATCCTGCAAGCTTCCACAGCAAAAATAGCTAAATATTACTACAATGCACAACCATAATTTACTGGAAAAGATCTTTTCTAAGGTAAATGAAACTGTGACTTTCTTTGTAACAATGCACTGTCCAAAAAGCACAGTACATGTAAATACCATTTAAACTGACAACAAAGCCACTGAGTAAAAATGGAAAAAGACAGTTCAGAAAAAAATCCAAAAAATTTGATTGCAGCAATGCTACTTGAGTTAATCAACTTCAGCGAAAATAAAATTATGTATTCTGTGGCATAAGCGTGCAAAAATTATTAAAAAAATCATAAATGAATTTAAGAAGAAATCGTGTCAGCTTTTTAAAGTTTGGTAAACGAAAATTTCATTAGCAGCTTCAACTGATTTATTTGGATAAAATCCACACCAGGATGTGGCGATCCTGAGTTCTTTCGTTTCCTGCTGATGCGTCTGTAGAAAAGAGATTACTGTTCAAATATTAACTCTTTTCAAGTTTTCTCTCCCTGCTGCAGAAAGCCTCGAATCTGCTCCACTCATTCTATGCATTGAAAAAGCTCAAGCAGGCATACACGGATGATTGATTTCGTGCTGTAATTTTTTATGCGTTTTTGCATACATGCAAATGCGAAAACGCATATTGCGACGACCCCGGTACGTGTGTAGGCAACTACTACAATTCGGCTCGGCTCGGCTTAGCTGGTGGTCTTGGTGCTTGGGAAGCTCTCTGTCATCTCTGGCAACGGTGTTTCGTGGCGTCGCTCACCGGGATCGTTTGGCAGCCTGCCAGAGAAGCAGGGCAACGTTACCTAGACCGCAGTGGCTGTATGGACTGA